>CAUYSK010011248.1:0-17777 GCA_963575035.1 Avahi laniger | reverse complement strand
TCTGTCTTCTTTTGAAAAGTTTCTGTTCATGTCCTTTGCCCACTTTTTGATAGGGTTGTTTGATTTTTTCTTGTTGATTTTCCTGAGTTCTAAGTAGATTCTAGTTATCAGCCCTGTATCAGATTTGTAGCATGCAAAAATTTTCTCCCATTCTATAGGTTGTCTGTTTGCTCTTGTGACAGTTTCTTTGGCTGTGCAGAAGCTTTTTAATTTGATCAGGTCCCATTTATTTATTTTGGTTGTTGCCATGATTGCCTTTGGGGTCTTCTTCATAAATTCTTTGCCTAGGCCGATGTCTAGAAGAGTATTTTCAACATTTTCCTCTAGAATTCTAATAGTTTCACTCCTTAGGTTTAAATCTGTTACCCAGCGTGAGTTGATTTTTGTGATTATTTGGTTTTTGTTTTAAATATTTTTACTGTTAGTAAGCAATATTAGGTTGAAAGTCTTTTGTGAACATGAATATTTTCCTTGGATAAATTTATAGAAAGGGAACTGCTTATTTTTTTAATATGCGTATGCTAAATTGCCCTCCAGCAAGGTTATACTCACTGATAGTGCCCCCACAATGTATCAGAGAGGGTACCACCCATGCCAACAACGAGATAGTGTCTTTTTTTTAATCATCGCCAATTTAACAGATGAGAGCAGTATCTCTTGGTTTAAATTGTCCTGTCTTTGAGTATTAGGAAGGTAAATGTTTTTCATGTTCATAGCCATGTGTTTTTTTGTGTTTTTTTGGTTTTTGTTTTTTTTTTTTTTTTTACAAAATACTTATTGGCTACAGTTGTATAGCATTTTCTTATGTGTATAAGAATAACGTATAACTTTACACATTAATTTATTATTCCTTTGCATGAGACATACTTTTTTCCCCAATTAATTTTCTTTTAAATTGTTAAGAATGATAAAATGCATGTAACATAAAAATTTACCATCTTAACCATTTTTAAGTTTACAGTTCAGTGGTATTAAGTACATTCACACTGTTGTGCAGCCATTACCGCATCCATTTCCAGAACTCTTTTCATCTTGCAAAACTGAAATTCTGTGCTCATTAAACAGTATCTCCTCATTTTTCCCACCCCTCTCTAGCCCTGGTAATCACCATTCTACCTTCTGTCTCTGTGAATTTGACTATTCTAGGTACCTCATATAGGTGGTATTTTTATTTATGTGAATGGCTTATTTCACTTAGCATAATGTCTTCAAGATTCTTCCATATTGTAGCATGTATCAGAATTCCTTTCCTTTTTAAGGCTAAGTAATATTCTGTTTTTATATATATACTATATTTTGGTTATCCATCCTTCTATTGATGGATTCTTGAGTTATTTCTACCTTTTGGGTATTGTGAATAGTGATGCTGTGAACATCAGTGTACAAATATCTGTTCCTAATTGATTTTTGATGTTGAATTTTGTTTGAAATTATTTTTAAAATTGTTTTTTCCCATTTTTTCCCCTCATTAAATATCTAAAGTTTTTGCGTATTCAAAATTCTCAGTCTTTTATGATTTCTGTCTTATATGTTATCCTTACGAAGTTGTTTCCCATTGCAAGATCATGAAAATATTTGTCCACTTTTTTTTAGTACACTTTATTTTTTACATTTAAAAATTCTAAATGGATGAAAACATCCGACAAAAAAGAAATATAACTCAATTTGTTCCCACATGGTTAATCGGTTGGTTCATTTTACCTTTTATTAATTTACTCATTAAATATTTATTGAACAAGAACACTATGTCAGGAACCATATCAGGTGCTGTGGAGATAGAGCAACAAGTCAGGAAAAGTCATACTCTTTATTGGGAGAAGGCAGGCAGTACAACTCACAAATGCATGAATAAATAAGAAAAATATTAGCTAGGCATGGTGGCACATACCTGTAGTCCTAGCTACTCAGGAGGCTCAGGCAGGAGGATTACTTGAGCCAGGACTTCAGGGTTAGAGTGAGCTATGATTGTGCCACTGTACTCCAGTGTGGGTGACAGCGAGACCTAAAGAACAGAAAAATATTGAGGTGTGATAAATGCTATGCAAAGCCTTAAATGTAGTGTTATGACAGGGAAGACCTGGGCAGGCTCACCAGATAAGAGATGACTTTAAGTTGAGATCAGAATAACAATAAGGAACCAGTTTTATGAAAATCTAGGGGACCATAGACCCTATAGAGCTTATCAGCACATGTGAGAATGGTCAGATAGGGAAGTAAGGGCCGGGCAAAGGTTGTAGCTAGGAAGCCTTGGAGGTTTGAAGTAAGGGAGTGACCGGCTCTGGTTTATTGGTTTAAGCCTCTGGGAATGACTTAAACATAGATGGTATGGAGCAGGCAGAGGTTAGGGAGAGCTTTTTTGAATATTTACTTCTACTGGCACTATTTATTGAATAATTTATTCTTCATTAATTTAAAAGTCCACTTTATCTTACATTAAATATTTATATATATTTTAGCTCTGTTCCTGGTCTTTCTGTCCATTTTCACTGATGACTGTTTACCTATTCCCAAGATAGGGTGACACTGTTCTAAGGATTGTAGCTTTTATAAAGCCATTTAAATATCCGACATGCTTGGTTCCACTCCTTCCCTTGCATCACCAAAAATTCCTGGTAACTACCATGTATTTGTTCTCTAAGTATGTTTTAGAGTCATTTTACCTCAATCTCAAAATAAAATCCACTGACATTTTCATTGGATTACATTAAATTAGTGCATTCATTTGGGGAGCCTTGATATCTTGAAAGTGTTGTGTTTTATTTTCCCAAAACTTTTTGTGTTACTTTTAAGTCTCTGGCTTCTCAGGAAAATTTCACAGTTTGAGCCCTGTAAATTGCACATTTTTTTATTTTTTGGTGCTATAGTGAAAGGGATCGTTTTGTACTGTGTTTTCTATTTTAAATCTATTTTATCTCTGTTTGATAATTGTCTACTTAATGATCTCGTATGGTTATAATAATCATTCCAGTGATTTTGTTAGATTTGACAAAACAGTTATTCACCTTCAAATAATAAAAACAGCAATAATAAAATAACTAACATTTATTGATTGTTTACTACATGTTGGGCATGTTCTAAGTGCTGTACAAAACTTTTCTTCCTCAAAATAGTGCCCTGTGCCCGTTCTACATATTAAGAAACAGTCGTTAAGAGGGTATACACATCTGAGATTTCACAGTCAGTAGTAAGTGTGATGCTGAGATTGAAACCCATGCAGTCTTTATTAGAACACAGTCTTTAACCACTATATAACATCTCCTCTAATAATGAAGATTTTTGTCTCCTTTCCATTATTTATGCCTCTTATTTTAGTTTTATTGTCTGGTTCAGTAATTTCAAAGATATTTCTGATGTTTATTATAGTATGTGGGATTTTTTCCCCCCTCTTCTGCAGGTCTTGGACTTGCTTTCAACTTGAACCCAGCTCTGACCATGATTGGCAAGTATTTCTACAAGAAGCGACCATTGGCAAATGGACTGGCCATGGCAGGAAGCCCTGTGTTCCTCTCTACCCTGGCCCCCCTCAATCAAGCTTTCTTCGGTATCTTTGGCTGGAGAGGAAGCTTCCTGATTCTTGGGGGCTTACTACTAAACTGCTGTGTAGCTGGATCCCTGATGCGACCAATAGGGCCCAAGCCAACTAAGGCAGGGAAAGATAGAAGTAAAGATTCCCTTGAGGAACCTGGAAAATCTGATGCCAAAAAAAGTACAAGTGATGCAAATACAGATCTTATTGGAGGACACCCCAAAAAAGAGAAACAATCAGCCTTCCAAACAATTAATAAATTCCTGGACTTATCCCTGTTCAGTCACAGAGGCTTTTTGCTATACCTGTCTGGAAATGTGCTTATGTTTTTTGGACTCTTTACACCTTTAGTCTTTCTTAGTAATTATGGTAAGAGTCAGCATTATTCTAGTGAGAAGTCTGCCTTCCTTCTTTCCATTTTGGCTTTTGTTGACATGGTAGCCAGACCTTCCATGGGACTTGTAGCCAACACAAAGTGGATAAGACCTCGAGTTCAGTATTTCTTTGCTGCTTCCATTATCGCAAATGGAGTGTGTCATTTGCTAGCACCTTTATCCACTTCCTATATTGGGTTCTGTGTCTATGCGGGATTCTTTGGATTTGCCTTTGGGTGGCTCAGCTCCGTGTTGTTTGAAACACTGATGGACCTCGTCGGACCTCAGAGGTTCTCCAGCGCTGTGGGATTGGTGACCATTGTGGAATGCTGTCCTGTCCTCCTGGGGCCACCACTTTTAGGTATGGTATGTCTCGCTACCTCTGTAGTTCTGTTATTATAAAACAGACATATAAGATTGGCAAGGTGATAGAAAGCAGAGATTAGTGAACTGTTTGACCAAGACCAGCTCTTTCTCATTTCTATACCCTTGGTGTTGGTACAATGGCACACTATAATTGCTCAGATTCTTACAGAATCAAATTAAATTGAACCATCAAGCCAAAAGGGGATCAAATATTGTTACAGATATCAATGTTTTTTTTAAAATTTGTTTATTCTTTTTTCCTTTTTTTTTTTTTTTTTTGAGACAGAGTCTCACTCCATTGCCCTGGCTAGATTGCTGTGGCATCATCATAGCTCACTGCAACCTCAGACTCCCGTGCTCAAGCAATCTCCTGCCTCGGCCTCCCAAGTAGCTGAGACTATAAGCATGTGCCACCATGCCTAGCTAATTTTTCTATTTTTTAGTAGAGATGGCATCTTGCTCTTGCTCAGGCTGATCTCTAACTCCTAACCTCAAGCAATCCTCCCACTTCACCCTCCCAAAGTGCTAGGATTATAGGCATGAGCCACCGTCCCCCACCTAAAATTAGTTTTTCCTGATCATAAAACTAACATGTTTATTATAGAAAAACTCTACCTTTAAAATACTAGTAATGATTTCATTTTAATAATGGAGTTTATTTCAGTAGTAATAGTATAATAATAGCTACCATGTAAGCTCACAGTGTACCAGGGACCGTGTTAACCATTTTGTATATCCTGTTATACTTCACAAGGCTATGAGGTAGGAGGACTGTTGTAGTCTGCATTTCATAAATGAAGAAATAGAAGCATCAAAAGGTGAAATAATTTGGCTAAGATCATGCAGCTAGTAAATCAATTATAATTTGGGAACTATTCCTTAACATTACTAAATACTTCATCTTTCAATTAATAGCCCAATAGATAATGCATAGTGAAAAAATAATTCGACCCTCCTTCTGGATGTGAATCATACTTTGGGGAGTGAGGTTACGTAATAGAAGAGCTGCAGCTATCTTTTGATATTGCTCTCCTCCTTCCACCTCATACCCAATAAGTTGCCAAGTCCTGTCAGTTTTTATCTCCTAAGTCTTTTTCTAATCTGTTGTTTTTCTCCATCACAACTACCTTCTTTATCCACAGCTCCTGTCTCCTATTTGGGCTAGTCCTAACTGGTCTGCCTGTATCTACTCTAGCTGTTCTTCAGTCTCTTCAAAGTCTCCAGTTCAGAACTGTTAAAAAACTCTCCAGTTGCTCCCCATTGTTCTTAGAGTGAAGATCAAATTCCCTAATGTGGCTTGCAAGGCACTGCATGGCCTGGCCCCACCTGTCTTCCAGCCTCATTTCCTTCAACTGGCCTTTTGCTCTCTCTGCTTCAGCAACCTGGCCCTTCTTCCTTCCCCTCTCACATACCGTGCCTCCTCCTACCACTGTGCCTTTGCACTGCTGTTCTGCCTGGATCCTCTTCCCATCTCCTTTTTCCTAGATAACTCCTATCTTCCTGCAAATCTCAAGGTAGTTGACACTTTAAGAGAAGCCTTCCTGCTCCCACTTGCTGGTCCCAACTGCCTATTATTTGCTTTCAAAACCCTCCTTGTAGTACTCTCACAGTTTGTGTAGTTACAATATTTGATTAACATCTCTCTTCTCCACTGACTGTAGATGTTACCTCCTCTGCTCATTCTTGTCCTCAGTGCTTAGCAGAGCCAGTGCCTGGTATATAATAGAGACTCAATAAATATTGCTGAATGAATGATGCCCTGGGTTAGAGAGCCATATGGAATTATATTTGAATTGGTTATGGTATAGTCCTGTATAAGTGTAGAGTTTTCCAAAGTTTATTCCAGGAGATACTAGTTTGATGAGAGGCTAATAAATTTTACTATAACAAGAGTTTCATGGCCAAAAAAAAGTATGGAAACACCAAATTTAATAAGTTTCTCTACTATAGGACCTCACACAGCTTTTAATATGCTAGTGTACACTGTGAATATTTAATAGAAAAGAATATGGCATTCCATTTCCCAAATTCATTTTCACTTTTGAAACATTAGAGTTGTATCCTGTAGCACAGTAGTTAAGGGTGCAAACTTCAGAGTCAGACTTCCTGGGTTTAAAGACAAGCTGTTTCACTTACTTTATTAGCTTTAATATCTCTGTGCTTCAATTCTTACATCTCTCCAGTGGGGATGATAAAATCTGTTTAAGGATTAAGCACTTAGAATGGTATTAAGGTATTGATTGCTCTTAAATTTTTAGCATAGGACAAACGTTCACAGGAACACTCTTTGGAAATGCTGATAGAGAAAGAGCATATGCCTGGCTAATTGGAATAGCTCTAAAGTCTTGGAGCAAACAAACAGTTTTTGAGCAACAACTTTTTCCATAGTGTATTGAGAAAATAGATTCTAGGTGATCTCTATGTATTTCCCAATTCAGATTTGCCAAGAGTTAATTATTTTTAAATTGCAAAAAGTAACAGAATGTGCAAAGCCATTCAGAACAGGTGAGATATTATAAACAGAAGACCAGATAATTTTTAGCAATTCCTTTTTATACTAATTTGTCATTTGTGGGCTCTGTGATGATTGGATTGACATCTTTCTGAGTGGATCCTTCAGCTTTGTTTGAGAAAAGAAACCTTGTTTACTCTTACCCACCTAACTTTTTTTTTTTTTTTTAACATGTTTAGGTTCTCTCAATGACAAATATGGAGACTACAAATACACATACTGGGCATGCGGTGTAATCCTAATCATTGCAGGTATCTATCTCTTCATTGGCATGGGCATCAATTATCGACTTTTGGCAAAAGAACAGAAAGCAGCGGAGGAGAAAAAGGAAAGTAAGGAGGAGGAAACCAGTATAGATGGTGCTGAGAAGCCAAAAGAAGTTACTAAAGCAACAGAATCTCCAGACCAGAAAGGCACAGAAGGAGCCCCCAAAGAGGAGGAGAGTCCAGTCTGAACCCATGGGGCTGAAGGGTAAATGGAGCAGTTCATGACTCAAGATACCTGAAAATATTCTACTGGCCTGTCATCTACCAGTGGTGCTTCATGCAGATAGTGGACATTTATGTGAAAATCATACCAGGTGTTCATTGATGAAATTTTTGTTTCACTCCTTACCCATAGCCTGAATTAAATATGCCATATTCTTTGCGGGGGGAGTGGTTGGCGGCAAAGGATGAGGGAAGGAAGTAGGTTTGGTTTTGTTTTGTTTTAATCTCAGCTTTTAACAGTGTCATGAAGATTATAACATGTGCCTTAAGTTTTAGTCTCTAGAACTCTTTAGAGAGCCTTAACTTTTTAAACCATGCTGTTGAATTCATCAGTTTTGAATGTTGTGTTAAAAGGAAAAATAACTAACTTGTTTGAGGCCAATCTAAAATTTAAAATTAATCTTGCTTCCTTGCTATTTGTAAATATATTCTCAGACATTTTCACTGGAAGATTTATGAATAGAAATATTGGTTGAAAGTTGGAAGTCTTACGAAATTCTGACTCACATATCTTCTAGCATCAGTAGTTACCTGGCATATGTGCCTGCTAGCTATGTATTTAGGAAATTTAAAGCATAAACCTTGGGGCACGTCTTGGCTGTTCTAGCCACATTGTGCTTAACACCTATGGGTACCTTTTCTTGGGATGCTTATTAGAAGCCAAGTAAGTGTTTGAGGGTTGTTTTCATTAAATTACTACCTTTGCTCCCCTGTTCAAAGACATATTTTGAGTAGTTATAGATCATTGCCCCTTTTGAAATCACTTGGGTATTATTTTTCAAACTGTAAAACTTAGTATTAAAATCTGCGAAGCTATGTATCAAAACTATCTGTTTGTGCCTCCTTAGTAAATACAACACATATAATTAAATGTAGACAGATATTTCAAACATCAGCTAAATTCAGCTTAGGTTTTTCCAAAACCTCCGTTAATATGTGAGACTGTTGGAATCTTTTTTTTCCTCTGGAATTTTTCCCCTTTGATTCACAGTGGTCCCATTTATATCTGCTTCTAGCTTGGAGCTATGTGTGAGATATTCAGTTTGTATGTGTTTGGTATTTTTTAAAACTTTTTTCAATGTTTGCAAATTAAAGAGGGCCAGAAAAATTTGGCACCAGGCAAACCAATAAAGATAAGATTAGGAGAGAAGCTGCTAAGTGTGCTTAGTTTTGATAAGTAATTCCCTTTCTGTTTTCTGAGAAGGCCTTAAAAAAATTATGTTATGCTTAGAATTACTGGATACGTTCTAACGCTCCACACAAACCTAAAAATTTTGTGACTCTTTTCACTTACCTGAAAAGTAGAGAAATGGGTTCAGTATAAGGATAGGAGGGAGGATGGACCAGAATGAAAACTGTAAATATTTTTTAGTCTGATATCTTTTAAATTGAGGTAGAAAGATATAGTCATTCAATAAATTATATTCAATGCATTTAAAATACCACTGTAATTGACAGAGTGAAAGTATATAGATACAAAACCTTGTGTAAGAGGCTAACTTTTCCAAATAAACATTTTTTTTTTTTTAGAAAATGTTTCTCCCTCCAAATGTTTATTTTCTTGAAGAAACTATTGCCATGTCTTCATTTTCATTATCAGGTTTCAATTTGGCCCTTGATCGTATAAAATTAAATCACTCAGTTTATGTACGTTGATTTGTATATATGGTTTATTTTATTTTAATTTTCTCCTTCCCCTCCTTTACTTTAAGACAAGCATGGGGGGAATTTTGAAACCATCTCATGTGAAATGAGAGCATCCAGAGCAGTTAACTTTAAGGACATAATGAAAAACTCCCTTTGTATGCCTGAGTGTTATGACAGGTGGAGGAGGGGTTTAAGGGAGAAGCCTGCTGAGACTATTGGTAGGCTCCGCCCCAGTTTGGACGCTGCCATTTTCCAGGGACCCAAATCTATACTCTTTGTACCTCTTTTCCCTTCTATGAAAGTGAGAATTACTGTTGGTGAGGGAATGTAAGTAAAGGAAATGTAAGAAGAAAAAAAAGTAAAGCAAGTAAGCAAGTGTAAAGAATTATTTCCCCCCATGGTTACTGTAAAAGCTACATTCACACAGTAGACCCTGCTACTCTGTGTTCAGTAGTTGAATCTTAGTGGTGTGAGGGTTTTGTGATGCAGCTTAACCAGCACTCTTTAGAAGGAAGGGTTCTGAAGTTGCTGAATTCAGAAGCAAAAGATAGTACCAGGCATTCCCTCTTTTATTGTACTTAGCAGATATTGCTTTTTTTTTTTTTTTTTTGCCAATTTGGTTTTGGTGCCATTTTTTCTGACAGCATGTGCTCATTTCATTAGCATTTTGTTAGCAATAAAGTATTTTTAAGTTAAGATATGTACTTTTTTCAGACATAATGTTATTGCATACTTAATAGATTACAGTATAGTATAAACATAACTTTCACATGCACTGAGAAACCAAAAAGTTTTTGTGACCTGCTTTATTGTGATACTCGCTTTATTGCAGTCGTCTTGAACTGAACCTGTAATATCTCCAAGCCCATATAACTGGCTCAGAGTTCAAACTATACTTCTTATCACCCTTCCAACTCTGACTTTTCCTCCCTGAATATACAGGCTTAAGAGTTTTAGATTTATTCAAGATCAATTTTGGCAACAGAGCAAACACTAAAACTCAACATAGGCCTACTCTATGCCTTCTCTTCCTTATTAACAGTCAGCTTATCATCTCTGTGTTGCAAGTCAGCACTGGAAGCAACTGGGCTTTCTGATCCTGTCTGTTGTTGTCCCTTACTCCATCTTAAGACTGACTCCATTTGAAGTTTTCAGTTCACATGGTTTCAGTGTCTGCTTTGGGAAAATAGATGTGTGCATAGAGCACCTGCCTATCTTCTCCTTTTCTCTGCCCCATACCCTCCGTAAGTCACAGAGAGAACATATTCAACTCTTAGGTAGTTACAGTGCCCAAAAAGGCATGAGACTGTTCAAGAGTACACACTCTGAAACAGGCTCCCAAGGCAAAGCAGGGAGAAACTGATTATTTAAGAAACTGGTAAGTTGGATAATTGCAGATCATGGTAACATAAACCAGACCACATTATCATGTTATGCTCAAATCTATTGAGAATTAAACTATCTTAACTAGCCAAGATAAAATGAATAGTTTGTATAAAAAGTATTAATGAAAGGATAATGGTAAAACAAATTATGGGAGATTCAGAGGTAATTTATCCCTGATTTAGTCACATCAATGAAGAATTCTCTGTTTGGATTCTTAGGCTGTCTGAATTTAGTAGTCTATGTCTATATCATAGATAAATATGTCAGTATTAAAATGTTACCCTGTATTTTAAAAAGGAAGAAGGTTGTTAAAAGACATTTAATATTTTTGTATGAACTAATGTTTTATTGTATTGAATTTCAGATTGATAAATTGGGTATTGGTTGCATGTTTGTATGAAAAACCTAAATGTCTGAGTTTTCCCTTCCTTAGGAAATGGTTCCCAGTATAATAAACTTAATCATCAGTGCTGGTATTCCCCCTCTCCCCCGACACACACATACACTTTGCTTGGAAAGATGAGGAAGTTAACAGTAAATTTTCACCTTTGCGACATGGCTTGTTTTAATAATCAAGTCAGGCACTTGCCTAGAAGGAATGAAGAAAGAGTTGATGATAGACTTGTATAACTACGATCATTCTTTCAGTGCTTGACAGGAAGTAACAACCCAAGCTTGCCTGGCTTGCCCAGATAGGAGCAACTGGGCCAAGTTGCTTCAGAGTTTACAACCATCTGGATGGGGAGCAGTGGCTGTTCAAGTGCATCACTCCCTGAAATGTGTTCTAGCTTTAGGGTTTTAGATTCAGTCACCCTTTTTCCTCCATTCAGTCTAGACCATAGAGGCAAAATCATTAAAATGTGAGCAGTTAGGAACAGTAGCATGTATGAGTGTAGAGTATCTTTCTCAGCTCAAGAGCATGAGTTTATTTGCTTTTTGCTGACTTTTACCCTGACTTGCCTAGAGGAGATAGCAATAGCTAGCAAAAGAAATTATAGCCGACTGGTTGATTAACAAGGTAGGTTGCCTGGGTTCAAACTGAGGCTGTGTGACCTCAAACGGGTTACTTAGCCTCCCTAAGCATCAGGGTTTTTTTCTCATGTAAGATGTTAATAATTAGTACCCATCTTTAGGACTGTCATGAAAGTTAATTGACAGGCCAGGCGCGGTGACTCACACCTGCAATCCTAGCACTCTGGGAGGCCGAGGTGGGAGGATTGCTTGAGCTTAGGATTTCTAGACCAACCTGAGCCAGTCTCTACTAAAAATAAAGCAATTAGTCAGGTGTGGTGGTGCACGCCTGTAGTCCCAGCTACGCAGGAGGCCGAGGCAGGAGAATCGCTTGAGCCCAGGAGTTTGAGGTTGCTCTGAGCTAGGCCGATGCCAAGGCAACAGAGTGAGACCTGTTTCCAAAAAAAAAGTTAATTGATATGTGACAGCTTGTGTTCAGCAAGTGCTTAATAAGTGTAAGCACCTGACTATAAAAAAGTTAATGCTTATGGAAAAAAATGGGCCTTTATAGTTCCTAAAGTGGATCCTTACTCACAGAGGATGGTTTCACAGTGACTCGTAAGAATATTAGCCAAATGATCAAATCCTCCTTTTAGATCAGATTTCCCTTTTAGACTTACAAATGTGTTGGTCTTTTGTAAATGAGTGGATGGAACTAACACTTCACCACATGGTTGGTGCATGTATGTCCAGCTCTTAAGACGTATTTGAATCTCAAAGCCCTTGGTCTTTCTACTCTTAACAATTCACTCCCTCCATAGGGAAGAGATGCCCTACTAGTAGCAGATAAACTTTTCTCCCCAATACTTGTGATGATTCTATAAGAGAAGAAATGTAACTAGTAACTAATCATGGTTAAAGTTCTTTATCCCTAGCAATGGCTTTAAATGCAAATTGAAAAGTTGATGAAATTTCTTTTTTTCCAATGACATAGTTTAAGTGATAAATTGTCAGTTGGTGGCTGAGTAAATTGGTACATTTTGGGAAAGCAATTTTGTAATATGTACCAAGCACCATGAGCTCACATCTTATCCTTTTCCCTAAAAATTCCAGATTCAGGTATTTAAGAAAGTTTGTCTTTGTAATTATGAATTTCTTTGAAAAATCCTTACATGGGAGCATTTAGTTGGATAGTTATGAGGTCCTTATGATATAAATATGGCATAATGCTAAGTGAAAAAACACAAACTAGCATATGTGTGTGTATATGCATAATATATATATACATGCACAGGAAAAGCAAATACACTAATTGTAATTTTGTGAGTGTGGTAAATTTTTTGTTTTTTTAATTTCAGCATATTATGGGGGTACAGATGTTTAGGTTACATGTGTTGCCCCTCCCCCCCAAGTCTGAGCTCGAAGCGTGTCCATCCCCCGGGTGGTGCGCATAGGACTCTTTGTGTAGGCATATACCGGTCCCTTCCTCCCTCCCCCCCATGAGTGTGGTAAATTTAATTTTTTCTTAATGTGATGGTTACTGGCTGGACACGGTGGCTCACACCACTGTAATTCTAGCACTATGGGAGGCCAAGGCGGAAGGATTGATTGAGCTCAGGAGTTCGAGACCATCCTGTGCCGGCTGGCTGCCAGTGCCTCCCTCCCGCAGGCAGTGCTCTTGGAGATAGTGTTCCTGTGCTTCCCCCTCTGATCACCACTGAGCGGCACGTGAATGTGCGACTCAGGAAGCCAGAGTGTTCAGCACTCCCCACTCACCCGTGTCACGGTGTTGTGGTTGTTCTTGAGAATTTTCTGACTGAGATCAGCATCAGGAAAAAATTCACTGATGTCACAAAAAGACGGGTAGAATTTGCTTGTCCACACAGCTATTATTTGTTTATTCACCAGCAGATATTTATTGGGGCCTTACTATGTCGCAGGCATTGTTCTAGGCTTTGAGAATCCAGCAGTGAACAAAACAATAATATGTTTTCACAGACATCTTCTATTCTAGTAGGGGAAAATAGGCAATGAATAGTAAGTTACAAGGAAAACAGTTGTTTTCAGAATAGAGCAATGGATATAAGATCAACCTTCATTCATGTCACCTAAACAGTATTTTTTGGAGCATGTTCTATATGCCTGGTTCTGTTTCCTGATAGAAGGGATATAGCAGTGCACAAAATACAGTTCCTAGCACCCATAGCTTCTAGTCTAATAGGGAAGACCATGTAGTAACTGCTGTGGTAGGGTAGCACATGGGGAAACCGCTAACCCAATCTTGGGAGAGCATAAAAAGATTAAAAAGTATATTTTTGAGCAAGTTAATTTCTCTTAGCCTCTTTGATAAATGTGATAAAATTACTGTGAAAATTAAGTGTGAAAGTATACAGCAGACTGTTGAGTACACAGCAATATTAATGCACTGAGTACATAGTAGTTTTAAAAATCTGAATGTTTGAATATTCTGCAATGCAGTATAGCAAGTACCGGTTAAGTCATCAACCAGAACAACAATGAATAAAGAACAGCTGGTAATTGTATAGCTCATAGAGTTTACAAAGGCCTTTCAAATATATTCTATCACCTGATCCATGCAAAATCCTAGGGAAGTGAGTATAATTAAAAATACCCTTTCGCTGGGCCTTTGTCCTGGCAGGGTATCTCCCCTGCTGTCAGAAGAGCACAGCAGCAAGACTGCAGACAGCTTAGCTGCTAAAGCTGAAGGTTGTGCTGGATGGAAGCTTTGGAACCGTATAAGAATGGAAGAGGCCAAATCCTGGGTGCCCCTGAGGGTGAATAATGGCCAAACCAATCACATGGGTCCCGGACCAAAGTGAGTAAAGTGGTTCCTGTCCCCAATAAATTCACAATCTAATTTACAATTCTTTCCCTTGGCTTTGAAATGCATAATGTGACTTTTTTCACTGTGGATTTCCTTTCCTAATATGCTTTACTGATTCCAGAATTAAAACTTTGCATTTCCTGAGCTTACTCTGGCCAGATCCCAAGAGGAAGTGGCCAGAAGCCATTAAGAGGGCCAGGAGGGGAACTGGACTGGGATTAAAAGTCACCTGGTGTGCCGACAATCTGTATGTGCACAATTATCAAGAGAAGATTTATAATGTGTGATTTATTTTTCTCTTCCTTTCTCCTCATTCCTTTTTTTTTTCTTCTAACCACCTTCAGGCCAAAAAAGAAGGGCCTGAGTGCTTCTGGTCGCACTCTATTTGTATATGCTTCTCAGAATGGGAGCTGTACAGACTTCTGATAACAGCCCTTTTCCTTCTAAATTCCAAATACTGTCTCCGTTCTCAAATGCTCGGAATGAGTAAACAGGCCTGCAGTGGGGAGTTTCTGCGCTAGGCACTTTGGAGGGCTCTGCCTGGCACACGAGCCCTCCCTGCTGCCCTTTCCCGCCCCCACACACCTTGTCAGTTGCCAAATCACATAGGTTCAACTAGTTTACTGTCCCTCCTTTCCATCCCCTGCTTTATTTTTCCTGCCATTGGCTTGGTTTCTAACAGCCTCCCCGACTTTGTTCTCACTCACCATTTCCAATGCAGCCTCAACACTGCTGTCAAATGATTTTTCTAGAAGGGCCAAATCTCTCAGCCTTGTTACTTTAAAAATAATAATAGTAAGCCTATACCACTTTTATAATTTCAAACAAAAGCAATAAAGGTAAAAATAATAAGACTCAAGTCTAATATCATTCCTCTGCCTAAAATCCTGTAGTTTGAAGATAAAGAGCAAACTCCTTGGCTTGACTCACCCGGCCCTCCTGGATCATCACTCTTCAGCCTTATCTCTTGACAGTCCTTGGCCCACACTGTGCTCTCCAGCCCAGCTGAATTTCTTAGTGCTGATCTGAACCTAGAAACCCCTCCCTTCTCTCCCCTCTGCACCAACTCCTCATCCTTTGAAATTTGGTTCATGTCCCCTCTTCCAAAAAGCCTCACCTGATCCCACAATTTTATTGTAATTGCCCTTATGTCTAAAGTACAGTTAGAGTATGAATCTTTGTGTCAAAGAGTTGTACCCAAAGGTCTCTGGGTACAAATTCCAGATATACCACTTATGACTCTGAGTCCTTAGGCAAGTTACTTAACTTCTAGGCTTTGGTTTGTACATCTGTAAAATGGGACTAATAATAAAACTGACTTTACCAGGTCGCCATGAGGATTAGATAAGATATAATCCATAAAACCATTAGCATAGTGCCTGACACAGAATAAATGTTCAATAAGTATTAATTATCACTCCCTCTATCATAGATACCACTGTTAAAGGATAATTTTCCAAATGATGAAATCATGACTTATACAGATATAGAATAAACATACATTTATTTAATTCATTAATTAAGGAGGGAACCAGTATGATTTTACAACTGTTTCAAATGAAAATTGGGCCGGGCACAGTGGCTCATGCCTGCAGTCCTAGCACTCTGGAAGGCCAACGTAGGAGGATCGCTTGAGCTCAGGAGTTTGAGAACAGCCTGAGCAGAAGTGAGACCTCGTCTCTCCTAAAAATAGAAAAAAGAGCTGTGCGTTGTGGTGCACACTACAGGTCCCAGCTACTTGGGAGGCTAAGGCAGGAGGATCGCTTGAGCCCAGGAGTGTGAGGTTGCTGTGAGCTAGGCTGACGCCATGGAACTGTTCTCAGGGCAACAGAGTGAGACTCTGTCGAAAGAAAGAAAGAAAAAAAGAGATAAAGAGAGAGGAGAGAAGGCGAGAAAAAAAAGAAAGAAAGAAAGAAAGAAAGAAAGAAAGAAAGAAAGAAAGAAAGAAAGAAAGAAAGAAAGAAAGAAAAAGAAAGAAGAAAGAAAATTGGACTTACAAAGATTTGTTCTCTGCTGGATAAAATTCATTCGCACTGCCATGAACAGGAATTATTTGCATCTTGCACTGTACTTAAGACAGAAAACATCTGCATCTTCATCAGCCCTCCCCAAGTTAACTTTCATTTCTGTAGAGTTGTAAAATAGCCCAGCACCTTTGCAGCAGGGATGCCTACAGAATCAGGTAACCTGGAACCCTAAACAGCACACGCCATTCCATTCAAAGGACACTCAGTAATCCTTTGCCCGTTTAAAAGTCTTTCACAATTTTTCCTAGCACTGCAAGGCGTTGTACTCAATATGCCCTTCTAAATCCCTACCAGACTATGAGCTTCTTGAGACGAGTGGGAACGGCATGCAAAGTGAGACATACCTTTTGATTTTAGGCTCTGGGGAAGCTTCTGCAGGTGGTGACATTTGAGCTAGGTGGAGAAAGGTAAGGCTGCATTTCTCCTGGAGAAAAGCATCCCGAGAGAGCTGTGTAGGGGCTACGGTACAACTGACTGGCAAGCACAGACTATGTGCCAGGCTCTGGGCTAGGTTAAAGGATAAAAAGCTGAACAAAGCCTGGTCTTTGTTTTCAAGAAGCTTTCAGTCCATTGGGGGCAATAAAAGGAAATCAGTGCTTACCACATTGTGTTATGAAGACCCTAAAAGTCCACAGGCCAAACTTTGGAGATTCAAGTCAACCTAGGGCGGAGTGTTTCCCAGGCCCAGGTCTGATGAAGGGCAGAAGACAGGGGAGATCCCAGGGGACCTGTAGGCTGCTATATAGGAAAAACAAATTATTTTTCTCTATACCCATACTCAACACAGAATACTTGTATGACCAAATGTGGTGGGGGTTTTCTGCACACCAAGCAATTTTCCAATTCTCTGTGCACACCAACTGGAAATCCTACAACTGAACTCAATTCTGACACTATCCACCAGGATATAATGTCAGACCCCACAGGTTAAAGACTTAGTCCCACAAGACTCCTGCCCCCCAACTTCACATGCCAATTGTAAGTAGTAGGCCCCCCAGATAACTTAAAACTTCTGTCCAACTTGGCTACAAATTGGAGGTTTTCATGACCCCCTTCTTGGGTTCAATAATTTGCTAGAGTGGCTTACAGATCTCAGGGAAACACTTTATTTACATTTATCCACTTACCATAAAAGTTTGAATAAAATTTATGGGAGCCCATTGTTTTGGACGAGCTTGTACACCAGGACGCAAGAGATCAAACCAAAATGGAGTTAGTCATGCTAAGTGCCACACAATCAAACTGAAATTTCAAGGAAGCAGGAAAATTTCCAGATAGACCACTTTTTCCTAAAAACAGGAGACTCATAGCAACAAGTGAGAAGGAGCCCAGTCAACCTGAACTATCATGATGAGAAGTCCCCTCTGCTTTAACTCTTACAGGGAACGTAACCTGATGTTAACCAATCATCCACTTTTTGTGTTATTCTGTTTCCTCATTCCTGCTCTAGCTACCTTATAAAAGTCCAGCAGATTTTATTTATAAACACTTATAAAAGTGTTTTTATAAGTCCAGCAGAGCACTTGCCTATTTTTTTTTTTTTTTTTTTTTTGAGACAATAGTCTGGCTCTGTTGCCCGGGCTAGAGTGTCATGGCATCAGCCTAGCTCACAGCAACCTCAAACTCCTGGGCTCAAGCAATCCTTCTGCCTCAGC
>CAUYSK010011247.1:0-235494 GCA_963575035.1 Avahi laniger | reverse complement strand
CAGCAGTGAGGGCTTTGTCTGACTGCAGGATGGATTCCTCTGTAACTGCCTGTGACTGCAGGAAGCTCTGGAGGACCTCGTTCGCCTGAGGAACCAAGAAGAAGCAAAGATCTGTCAGGTAGCAAAGATCTAGTCTTCTGAGGAGGAAATTATTGTTCAGTACAGCCACATATCTAACCCTGTAATTCTGCATCTGCTTAGGATCCCACAGTGCTTCTTTCCTTCCTTGGCCACAACAAAAAGTCCAAGCTCTTTGATGAGATGTGAGAACCCTCCACAGCAGCCTCCTTCCCAACTCTCTAGCTTCTTTCCCAGGGACACTGCCACCACCCACCCCAGGTGCAGACTCCAGATTTACTGCTGTTCTGCAAACGCTGACTCTCCATTGTTTGAAATATTTTCACATTCTTTTTCTTCTGCCTGGATGCCATGCTACCCTTTCTTAACTAGCACAGCATCTATCAATACTTCAACCAAGAGTTCCCGCCTCAATGCCAGAAAGCTTTCCACGCTGCCTTCTGAGTTTCTTTCACAGGTTTAC
The DNA here is from genome assembly GCA_963575035.1 of Avahi laniger. Lineage (NCBI taxonomy): Eukaryota > Metazoa > Chordata > Mammalia > Primates > Indriidae > Avahi > Avahi laniger. The sequence continues at coordinate 234,953 of CAUYSK010011247.1, read as the reverse complement.
TGAGATATGATTGACAAGTAAGAATTGTATACATTTAAGGTATGTAGCATGATGTTTTGATACATGTATAGACTGTGAAGTGATTGCTATAATAAAGCTAAGTAACATATCCATCACCTTCTACAGTTACCTTTTTTGTGTGGTGAGAATACTTGAGATCTACTATCTTAGTAAATTTCAAGTATATAATACATTATTTTAACTAGAGTCACCATGCTATAAATTAGGTGTTCAGAATTTACTTATATTATAAATAAATGTTTGTGACTTTTGATCAATATCTCCCATTCTCTCCTACTTCCCTGCCCCTGGAAACCAACATTGTCCTCTCTATTAATATGACTTTGAGTTTCTTCTTTTAAATTTCACATAAAAGTGAGTCATACAGGATTTGTCTGTCTGTGTCTCCAGGTTCCTTCATATTGTCACAGTGGCAGGATTTCCTTATTTTAAGGCTGAATAATATTTCATTATATTATACATATCTTCTTCACCTATTCATTTGTGGATATACATGTAGGTTGTTTCTACAGGATGGTTATTGTGAATAATACTGCAATCAGCATGAGAATACAGATATTTCTTCAAGATAGTTATTCTATTTCCTTTGGAATATAACTGGAAGTCCACCAATAGCTGTTAAAAATAATAAATAAATTCAGTAAAGTTGAAGGAATAATAAATAAACTTGGTAAAGTCAAAGGATTAAAAAAACATAGAAAAATAGTTGCATCTCTATATACCAACAAAAAACTATCTGAAAAAGTTAAGAAAACAAACATTTACAATAGCATCAAAAAGAGCAACCTACTTAGAAATAAATTCAACCAAGGAGATGAAAGAACTATAAAGTGAAGTCTGTAAAATACTGATGAAAGAAATTGAAGAAGACATAAAATAAATTGAGAGATATCTAATGTTCATGGGTTGGAAGAATTAACATTGGTTAAAATATCCATACTACCCAACGCCATCTACAGATTTAATGTAATCCCTATGAAAAGTCCAATGAGATTTTTCACAAGAAATAAGAAAACAGTTCTAGAATTTGTATAGAACTATAAAAGACCTGAGTAGCCATATCAATCTTGAGCAACAAAAACAAAGCCAGCAGTATATTACCTGATTTCAAAGTCTGCCACAAAGCAATAGTAATAAGTAACATAACACTGGCATAAAAACACACACATAGCCGAATACGACAGAATAGAAATCCAGGAAATAAACTAACTCATATATGGCCAAATGATTTTCAACAAATGTGCCAAAAATATGCCATGTGGAAATAAGACTCTCTTCAATATATGGTACAGAGAAAATTGAATATCCAGAAGAATGAATGGGACCCTTATCTTATATCATTCACAAAAATAAACTAAAAATGGATGAAATAGTTAAATATATGACCAGAAATTCCCATATAACTCTTAAAACAAAACACAGAGGAAAACTCCTTGATGTTAATCTTGGAAATGATTTTTTTAATTTGACACTAAAAACACAGGCAACCAAATGCAAAAATAAACAAGTGGGACTACATCAAAGCAAAAGTTTCTGCACAGCAAAGGAAATGATCAATGAAATAAAAAGATAACATACAGAATGGGAGAAAAGACTTGCAAACATATATCTCATAAGGGGCTAATATCTACCATATATAGGGAACTCATACAATACAATAACAACAACAACAAAAAAAGCCTAAGTAACCCAATTAAAAAAAGGGCAAAGAACTGTAAGAGACATTTCTCAAAAGAAGATATTTAAATGTCCAACACCTAAGTGAAAACATGTTCAATCTCACTAAGCATCAGGGAAATGGAAATCAAAAGCACAATTAGATATTACCTCACACCTGTTAGAATGACCATTATAAATGGTCATTATAAATACTCAGAACATAACAATTGTTGGCAAAGATATGGAGAAAAGGAAATCCTTGGATAGTGTTGGTAGGAATGTAAATTTGTATAGTCATCATGGAGCACAGTATAATGTTTTCTCAAAAGGAAAAGTTCTCAGTGTCTAATGGCTGCCAAGTACATAGATCACCGTTATTAGCTCTACCACTTGCTGGCTGTGTTGTCTTAGGCATCTTATTAACCTCTCTGTGCATTGCATTTCTCAACTGCATGACATGGAAGACAGTAATACCTAATTTATGTTATTATAAGAATTAAATTGATAATCCAACAAATCACCAAACACTATACCTGGTACAGAGAGTGAACGCTCCATGTATGTGACCCATTACGCTCATCACCATCATCATCATCATTATAATCAGTACATACCAGTATGACAAGAGTAATCACAATATAGCCAATCGACTATTAATTTGTCTTTCTCACGTGAAATCATAAGCATCCTGAAGACAAAGTTGTTTGTTTCATAATGTATCCTCTGTACTTAACACAAAAATACCTACCCCATTGCTTGATAAACAAAAGAAATGTTTCACTTGAATTCCTGATTCTAAATCCTCTTTGGGGAGAAATATTTCTGGTGTCCTTAAGAGTGTCTAACTAATTGTGAATGTAAAAGCTAAAAATGTAAAGATATTGCTGTTCTGCTTTCTCTCTACAAATGGTGCCGTGGTCTTAGGTTTCTGAAGGGGCAACAAAGACCCTCTGACTATACTCTGGTGGCCAGCCCCTGTCCCCTCCTCACCTTAACTCCTTTCCTGGGCACTAGCTCATAGTCCAGTTCAACCTTTTTCTTTGCTTCTAAGTAGAGCTTGTGCCCTCCAGGAACGGAGAAAGTTCCTCCGGAGATGCTTCCCATCAGGGACTCTGAAAGACGTTTAAGCTCAGCCTGGCAATATTTGAGAGATGCCTCTTCATTCTGCAGCAAGAATTCTTCCTTCTTTTTCTCTATGGTTACCTGCCAGGGAAATTTAGGGAAATTCAACAGAGAGAAGATGTTAGAAGGGAAGGTCTAGCTGTGATCCTTTTATAAGAAGAAGTCTCATGGCCTCAGAGTGGACTGGGATGTGGTGTAGACCAAGACTCAGAAGACTGATCATTTCTCTATGTGACCTGTGAAAAGTCACTCATTCCTTTGGGGTTAGGCTCAATGTCTGTAAAATTATGAGGTGATAAGACATAAACTCTATTGTTCTTCTAGTTATAGTATGATTATCAGGACTCAACAACCAAACATGAGCAATAGAAAGTTGAATTCTTGCTGGAAGTAAAATTTCCTCTGAAAGCATAGATTGGTATGGATAAAAATATATACATGGCAAATTAATTCCCCAGTAATGAGTTTAGTGTATTCTGAACAGAGTATGAACCCTCTGTGCGTTCTTTCAATGAAGATTTGAATATGTGAGGATTTAGGGAAAAAAATTTATTTTGTTTTCACTTGTAAATTACAATCCAGCTGGGTTTTACCATTAAGAATTAAGAGAATTTTGTCCCTTTAAGGTCAGTCCCAGACAGACTGAAAGACACTTTCAGTACACGTGCCTATGGTAAGCAGAATTAAGATATCATATAAGATTTCTCACCCCTTGGTGGTCACACCCTGCATAGTTCCTGAGCCTGTGAATATGACAGATATAATCCTGTGATTAGATCATGTTATGTGGCACAGGTTGAATTTAAGAACTGGAGACTATCTCATGGGGCATTACCCAATCACTTGAGCCCTTTAAAAGCAGTTTTCTCTAGCTGGTGTGAGAAGAGGCAATCAGAAAGATTAGGGACAGAAAATCTGATGCATCGTCGCTGGCTGGAACATGGAGAGTGTTTCTCCAGAGCCTCCATATATAAACTAAGGCCATTTGACACCTTGTTTTCAGCTTGTGGTACCCTACGTAAAGTGCCCGGATGCCCTGATAAGGACTTCTGACATGCAGAACTATGAGCTAGTAATGTGTTGTTTTCAGTTGTTGAATTTATGGTAATCTGTTTAGCAGCAATAGAAAAAAAAAAGTGACGTTTTAGGAAAAGCATGATCCGTAGGAAATAGAGCCCTTTCATTCACAGGAATCGAGGGTCCTTCGACATGGTAAAGAGATGAACTATGGGGTCACAAAGGTCTAGTTTAGGCGTCATTCAGAGGGGCTGAAACCTGGAAGCTAAAATAGTACCACGAGCTGTTTGTGGAACTCCCGCTCGTCGTCCTTGAAGGAGTGCTCCATGAAGACCGCAATGGCTTCCCTCTCACAGGCCGCGTGCACGTCCAGCAGCTCCTGCAGCGTGTCCGTGGGGAGCGTCACTCGCTGGGCCACGTGCTGGCTGTAGTGGGCGGCTGCCCTCTGCACAGCGGCCGAGTTCTCAAGCTGGGCCAGAGTGGTCACTGCATTCTGCACACAAGGCACTGCTCCACTGTTGATGGCATCCACGTAGGTCACCACCAGGGTCCCCAGCCCTGAATGGCATATATTTCGAGAATAAATAGAAAGTTCTACTCACTTTTTTTTTAAGATTTAAGAATCAGCATTCTAAAAATCACAAAAAATTTATTTCCATTTTCTCCTCCTCCCCCTCCTCTTCCTCTCTCACCTTGCTTTATGAATCCAACTCTTTATAGCAACATTACTGATTTTCCTATTCATTCTTTCTTTTATGGCTCTTGAATTCACCCCTTATAAAATTAAATTACTCATTGCAAAATATATGTTTTACAGTTCCCTGGAAAAAATAGTTTCCCAGTTAAATAAAATATATGTGAGTTTATTAGACAGGGAAAGTATATTACATCATGTATGAGTCCTAGTTCCAAATGAGAATGCAAGTCCCCTTATAAAAAAATATCATGAGGAATTTGAAGACGGCAACATAGGCTATTGAAACAAAGTTGGGCCCATCTCAGCATGGGGTCTGGGTGAATGCACAGGTCACACACATGTCCATGAAACCGCACTGTACTTAAGACAGTATTTAAATTTGTTTCTCAGACTCTCAATGAGCTTGTGTGGGACTCATGACCTGCTATTTACTTTCTGACTGATGTAAATTTACAAAATGTCTTGTGTATTTTCACCGAGAAACATTCACCCTGTATGACTTTTCCCTATCATGCAGATTTCTCTCCTAAACAGCAGTTTGTGCTTATGTCATCCATGTATTAATTTCATGAGATATATTAGGCCTCGATAAATCCTCACATGAGGAAAGTTTAATTAAGAAATAAGCATTTGTATGTGTGGCATGAACATCTGCTTCTCCACGTTCTTATTCAGAAGTAAACAAAATTATCGATAAACCTGCGGAAGCATCACGGCTTCATCTCACACACTGGACCACAGAAAGACATGCTTTGGGTAAAAAGAGACTCACGGTTCCCGGTGACAATGATTCCCTCTCTCAGGGTCTTGGTCTTTGCATGGGTGAAGATGTAAGAACAGAAATTTTCTGATTGCACGCGGAAATTCCTTTCCAGTTGGTCTTCTGGCACTTCCTCGATATGGCATAAATCTTTTGTGTTACTTGTAGGCCGCTCAAAGACAAAGCACTTCCGTTTTGGAAAGAAACGCCTGATACACTCTCTAGGCATGTTGGAATTGTGGATTCGGGGATTCTTGCCTGCGGAATTGTAAAAAGAGAGCTCACTGAAGAGACGGCCTGTAGGGAAGGGCCGGTGCTGAGGACTTTTCCAAGGATGCCTGCATCAGTGCAGCTCCCCTGCCTTGTAAATCTCCTGTATCCAATCATACGAAGCAGCTTTATGCTAATCCACCCAAGGCACGGAAACCCATTTTTGTACAGGGTGAGAATCAAGGCAGTACTTCTGGAGAGCAAAGGGAGGCATACGTGGCAAATGAAGAAATTTATGATTGGTCTTCTCAGCCCTTGTATGGTGGCCAGGAGATTGACTATTTATTAAATGTTTCTGAGTGGTTGATTAATCACAACCATTGTCATAAATACTTTTCTGGTATTACAGTCACAGGTCAGAAATGAAATGTGGGCTCTAAAGCAAACTAAGCTATAAATAAGGGTAAGATGGTATTGGAAATAATTTCATGAGGAAGACATGCTTCCCACGTCGGTAAAGAAAAATGGTTCAAAATCAGAGCCAAATTTATAAACACCATAACTACGTTTAGAGATTCCTTTAGCAGAGAAGTCCAGAGTAAAGTTAATCTAAATGGAATTTGGAGACCTCACCACTTTTCTATGTCAGTATATATTAGATTCAACATTGTCCTCCAGAGGGATTCTGTGGCATAGATCATCTTTGCAAAATAAAGGTTTGTGGAAAGGATGAATAAGTGAATGAACAGAAGTTGACATGGAGCCAGTAGTCATCAGTTCTCCACTCCACTAAATATAATCCATGTAATAACTTTATGACAGATTGATGATATATTGTATAAGGCTGTAGAATGAACAAAGTGATGTTATGGAAAAGGTAAAATGAAGGATTTGACGGTCTTACTGGAAACACATATCAGTGTTGTTTTTTTAATTCCTGAAACATGTAGTGTATAGATCTCCTTTTCTCTGAAGATGTAACTACCCAGGCTGATAAAATATACAGAGTGAAATATATTTTCAAAATCATGTCATTTGATTTCTTATGATTCTGTTTTTACCAGCTTCCAATCAGATGAGGTAATTTTCTCCACATTGAATAAGAGGAGCCTTTAATCTTAATAAGTAACACAAATATATGAGTCTTAGGAAGTAATAGCGATGATTGTAATGCTGAAGTTTTTCTTTCATGGTATTGATTGGTCTAAAATCATTCAATAAAACATTAAGTCCTAAATTTCCTCAGTGAATTTAAATTCCAGCTTCTGGAAATTTTCAAGTAATAATGACCACTAAAATCACAGCCACCTGTCCATCACCAGTCACCATTATCATGGGCCTCACTTCATTCTCCTGTGAACATTTACGTAAGGTGCTGAATGACTGAGTTTATTCGATCTCACCCCCTACCAAACTTTCCCGCACCCAGGCCATGATCTGGTACCTGGAATCAGCTTCAAGGCATTCTCTAGGTACTCATCTTCTGTGATGGAACATTCACTTAACTTCAGCTCCAAGGTGAAATCCCGTACAGTCCAAACGAAGTCTGGAAAAAAACTTACAAACTCGGTGGCATTCTCTACTTCATCAGGTGCTGGGCAGGATTTTGCCCTGATTAGCTCTGTTAGTTCAGTCACATAGCTGAAATCTTAGCTAAGGAACGAGAAGCACCCTACGCAATGATTTCCAGATTGCAATTGGAAACAAATTTTAAAGATTGTCTTTTTCTCTGTGTCCATTCTTACTCAATGAAGACAATTGAGTCCCAGCAAAGAAGACACAGTGTCAGTTTCTATTCTGCTAAAGTCAATAAAATATTGACATTCACTTTCTGTAAGGATACTGCAGCTGCTCCAGGGCCTGGTGGTTGATGGTGTTCATGCTGTTGTAGACAAAGGTGCTGCTCAGAAGCACAGCCAGGGCGAAGATCCAACAGTCATTCTTAGGGTCACCCTAAAAGGCACATTTGAGCAAAGGATGTAGGAGTCTATTCTTTAGTCATTCATTCATTTGGTTGTTCTTTCACTATTCAGCTGTACCATAGCTGGATAGTAGGGTAAATAGCATAAATTTTGAATGGATTGCTACATTCAAACCTCATTTTTAGTATTTACATTGAGCCCTCTCAGAGCATCATTTCATTTACCTATTAACAGAAATTAATGACATTGTTAATGTGCATAAAATATCTAATAAAGTGTCTAGAACATAGTAGGTGTCCAGTAATAAATGGGCAATTATTTCACTGCAATTTTTTCTCAATCATTACTATATTAAGGACACAAATGCTATTTATTCACAGCAAAATTCACAATTGTATCATATGGAATCAACCTAAGTGCCTACCAACTGATACACGGATAAAGAAAACGTGGTATAAATACACACACACACACACACACAAATGCATGCACACCATAGAGTACTACTCAGCCATGATAAAGAATTACATAATGTCTTTTGCAGCATCTTGGATGGAACTGGAGACCATTATCCTGAGTGAAGTAATCCAGGAATGGAAAAACCAAATGCCACATGTTCTCACTCATAAGTGGGAGTTAAGCAACGGTATGCATGGCCATACTGATTAACTAAATAAACACTGGTGACTCACAAGGGGGAGGGTGAGAGGGGAGTACAGGATAAAAAATTACCTGTTGGTCTTATGTACACTATTCAGGTGACAGGTGCAATTAAATTCCACTATACAATTCATACATGCAACAAAAACAATTTATACCCCTAAATCTATTAAAATAAAATTAAATACACACACAAATAAATAAGATAAGGATTTTGCAACCAGAGAATTATCTTCACTATTTAAAAAGCAAGTTTAAAACTCCAAGAAAAAAAATGATAAGAGGACCACCATGAGCAGAGAAGATTCTCTGCCTCACCTTTTCCACATCACCCAGGCCCTCGGTGTCTAGAAGGACCAGGGTGTGGTCCAGCTTGGAGGGATGGGGCACACACCACATCCAGATACCTTTGGTTTCAGACCTCACTGTGGAGCCCAGAGGGAAGCCTACAGGGAAGGAGGAGAAACAACAAACAGTGACAGCAGATGGACCAGGATGCCCAGTGGTTACATTGTATATGAAATATGCAAGCACCCTACTGTCTGCTGCTTTGCTCATCCATTTTTCAAAACGGGATATATTAAACTACACTTGTTTGCTGTTTGAAATGACCATGTACCTTGAGCTAAAGTGGTGCAGGATAAAGAAAAGGAGTAATTGCTGCAGGTGAGCTCCTGAGCAGGTGAGAGTGGATGGGATTGAGAAGATCAGTAGAGTGGATCTTTTGATAGGGCTGGGATAATTATTGACTACTGGACAAAAGAGTAAGATTTTATGGGCATATTGGGGTTGAGATTGTAAATTTGGTGGGGAGAATTAGGTGTTTTCTTCATTGGGAGGAGTCATGCTCTTCTTTAAGATAACCCTAGAGGAGGTATAATCTGCCTGTGTTATCACTGGTTCCAAGCAAATGGCTCCTGCCTCAGGACACACTCACCTTGTCTTCGTCCTGCAAGACGATTCATGAGATAGGATTTTCCTGTACGATATAGCCCTACAATGGCCACCACTACCACAGGCTGAGAAATCTTGTTCAGAATCTGTAATGCTCTTGGATTCACCGTCATCTGCTCTTTCTGGTTTTCCACTAGACAAATGGGGGCGCTCATGGTGGATTCAGATGCCATGATAACCTGAAAACCCAGAAACACCACTCAGTAGAAAGCAAGAGCCCGAAGTCCTCTCTAACGGTTACCCAAAGCACATGCACATCAGCTTTCTGCTTGCAGAAGGTATATATCAATTTCTTATGTTTCGTATCTTTCTTAAGGAAACATCTCATGATTCTCACAAAAACCCTAAAAGAGCCTTGCCAAGGGGATCATAAAATAAATAGAATGAGAAAAGCAAAGAGGTGATGACAGAGCCCTCAGATTACTAAATTTTGGGGGCGAATAGAGGCAGAATGTGATACAAAGGAAATGAAGAATTGTCAGAAAAGGTTTTGGCATTCCAGAAGAATTTGTTCTCTCGTTAATTTAGGAAATATTATTGAATAGCTACCCTGTGCTGGACACAGGTCTAAGTGCTCAGTGTCAAGCCAGGAACAAAATTGTTACAGATACCTGCCTATTAGAGCTCTATTCTAGTTGGGGACATATAATAAATAAAGCAAATAAGAAAAAAAATTATATATTTATACTAGATGATGGTATTTCTCAGGAGAAAATAGCAGGGAATGGGATGTTGGGAATTGAATTTGTATGACGGGTAGTTAGAGAAGGCCTCCCTGAGAAAGAGACAAAGTGAAGGTGATCGTTGATTGGCCTTGATCAGGACAGATTTAGAGAACTGGCGGAAGCAGGAGCAGGCTGGATAGAGGAATGATCGTGGAAAAAGGAAGAAAAGATAATGTAGCTCTCTCTCAGAACACCACAGGATAGATTTTTAGAGGAACTAGACAAACATATGGGTCTATAATTTATTTATTTTTTTTTTTTAGCTCAAAGAAAAAGATACGTCTTATTTATAGGCTGAGAGGGAAAAGATCCAGTAGCCAGGGTTTGTTAGGGTCTTCCCAGATATGACAGGGTGCCACATCTTGTCGAGAATTTTCTTCAAATGTTTTCTTCGTAATGAGTGAGGCACTGCAAGAACTCAAGACACAGAAAGCAGTGACAGAGCATTGATCGTTCGTGTATTTTCTCAAAGACAGTGCTCAGCAACTTCCTCATGTACCCTTCCTTTACTAGCTGTGTGACCCTTGGAAAGATTATTAATTTCTCTTCACCTCAGTTTTATCCTCCGTAAAATGGAAATACTAACAGTAAAAATCTATTGGTTATTAGGAGTATTAAGTATCTCAATATAATGCTCTTAAAATTATGCCTGGTATGTAGTATATCCTCTATAGGCATTGTATAAAAATAGAGTGTCTAAGAAGCCAGGGAGAGTAATTTTTAAATGAAGCTGAGGGGTTGACTTTGGACAGAAACAGTGATGCTGCTCTCCAGGGGCAAGCAAGTGCAGGGCATAGCCCACGAGGAGGATGTATAGGCAGGAGCTGACCCAGGAGAAAGTGCTGGTAGCAGGGCACGAACACAGGTTGAATCAGGCAAGGGGAAGCGAGAGCTATCCTGGGATGTCACAGCACAGTTCTAGAGTCAGGCTGCTGGGGCTCAAACCCTAGGGTTCAGATCTCCTATTGCCTTGAAAAATGGTATTTATTTCTGCAAACTAGATTTTCTTATCAGTGTTATAGGTAAGCAATGATGAGTGCCTGATTCATTACTGTAATGCTGATTGAAAAAGTAAACTCTCAAGAAATAATTATTTTAAATTTTCAAGATTTCTAGAGTGAATAGTAGTTTTTTGGTGTTTTGTTTTTTTTTTTGTTTTTTTGGAGAGACAGGGTCTTGCTCAGTTGCCTGGGGCTGGAGAGTGCAGTGGTGTCACCATAGCTTACTGAGCTTACTGCAACCTCTGACTCCTGGATTCAAGCCATCTGCCTGGCTCAGCCTGAGCAGCTGTGCCTACAGGCATATGTCATCATGCCCAGCTAAATTTTCTATTTTTTTGTAGAGACAAGGTCTTGCTATGTTACTCAGCCTGGTCTTGAACTCCTGGCCTCAAGCAGTCCTTCCACCTCAGCCTCCCAAAGTGTTAGGATTACAGGCATGAGCCAGGACACCCGGTAGCAGTGTGTTAATATGTGTCAGTATGTTCCGTGAGATGCAAATTACCAAGAAATAAAAAATATCTAAAATCTCCTTGTCAGGAAAATCATCACTTTGTTTCTTACCAGACTTCCTCTATAGAATTTCTCTTCTTTTTCTGTAGGCGCTTGGGAGCAGGACTGGAGGAGTGAAACCTGGGCCTTTCACTGGTGTGCACTGAACAGGAAAAATTGTACAGTATACACCTTATATTGAGTATTTTAAAAGCTTTTTGTGGGAATAGATGAATTTACAGAATTATGTTTGTGTAAACCAAAGCACACTGAGATATCCAAACCAGAAAGCTTTTGAATCCAAAATAAACTAGTAGAAAAAGCTCAATTAGTTGCAGGTAAACAATCAACGGTTTTCAAAAGTTACTGTCCACGGAGACATCCGGAGTAAGAGTTAAAAATGCCTCAGCCAGGCCTCAGGCCTGTAGTCCCAGCACTTTGGGAAGCTGAGGCTGGAGGATCCCTTGAAACTAGGAGTTGGAAACCAGCCTGGGCAACATAGCTAGACCTGTCTCCACAAAAAGTATAAAATAAAATTAGCCAGGTAGGGTGGCAGGCGTCTGTAGTGCTAGCTAGTCGGGAGGCTCAGGCAGGAGGATGCTTGAGCCCAGAAGCTGGAGGCTGCAGTGACCTATGATCGCGCCACTGCACTCCAGTCTAGGTGACAGAGAAAGTCCCTGTCTCTCGAAAAAAGAAAAAAAAGCCTGGAACTCTGTTTTTCAACCAATACAGCACGTTTTTCCGATGCAGTTCTTGCATGGACTAGGCATTAAAAACAGCACATGATAAACAAACAAGATTAGACCTTAAAATCATTTTAAAACAGCTAATTAGTGACAGTGAGATTGAAATTCCATATAATGACGCTTTGTAGCATCTTTCTAATGTTAAATGTAGCGAAGAGAAAAGTAATCAAGAGTCAAACTTTCAAGGACTTAAATTGCCTGCAGCAAGAATCTTTTCTCTGTTTCTCCAATGTCCGGCAGGAGGCAGCCAGGAAACGTCTGAGAAAGGAAGAGGGAGAAAGCAACCCCACAGCAGCGTCTCTGCGAGGGGGCTGGATCGTGGTCCCTCCGTGGGAGAAAGGACTGCAGCTCTCCTCTCGGTTGCACATGGGCTCTTTGCCGCAGCCCTGAGTGGATGCCCGAGGAGGAGCGGCTCATGCTGGGGACTTAGCGCGCGCTGTCGGCTCGCAGCCACCTCTGAACCAAACTGAGACTCTGAGCCACCTGGAGCAAAGCGGGGGCCACACGGAATCTGGAAAACCGGCGCGGTCCTCCAGCTACCTCTGTCACCCGCCGTGTAGAGTCCCCCCAGCCTCCCCCGGTGGAGTCTACTATTGGGAGTTCGCTGTTGTTTGTTTGTTAACCCAAATGTGCACGAAAGGTAAAGCTTAGGAGCGGCCTTACCTGGTGCCGGCGCGGGCGCTGCAGCCGCAGGTCAGGTTCTCAGCTGCCCTTGCTCACCCCTTCAGTCCTCCTGAGTCTGCCTCCGAGGGATCCCGACTGTTCTTAGGAGCTGAAAGCCACGCAGGGTATACAGACATCCAATTAAGGGCTGGCGTGGAGAGAACCGAAATCGAAAGCACTAGCGCTTTCGCGGAAGCGAACTGTTGGAGTTTTTTCTGTTTTCCTGAGGCAAGAGACCGGAAAAGGTGGGAGAAAATTGCTGACTCCTCAGCATCAGACTTCTGAAAGCCAGGCTTGACCCGCTTCCACCCTTGGCTTAGGTTTCTTTAGCCCCCAAAATGAATATAGAACACCAGATGTGAATGTAAACAAAGTAAATGTAGATTCAGAGAGTTTCAACAGCCTGCGCATCAGGGTAATTTTGTCAGGAAAAAAGTTTGGGTTTTTGCTTGTTTTTAACTTGTTTACTTGCTAGTTTTTCATCTCTTTTTTTATAAGTTCCTTTTTCATTAACTGTAAAAATACGTATGTGTGTTTGTTTATATATGTGCGTGTAAATGTGTGTATTCCCTAAAATTATAGTCCAGAGGTGCAATTATAGTCCAGAGGTGGCAAGTAACCACTTCCTCTCTTTCAAAAAACAGTCATCTCATTGAAACTGAACTTTTTGGAGGGCAGCAGGATTATTGGACTATTCAAAGCATAATTCATTATTAAGAGTCTCACCCAGGCTACCAGGAAAAGTGGCTCAATTCCTAAGATCACTAGTCAGTTTGTCAACAGAAGTTGAGAAAACTTCTACCCAAAAAAATGGGTAATGTGTCCCCAGTTTTACCTGTCTACCCCCTAAATCTTCCTATTAGTTTAAATATATCTAATTAAACATTTGCAAATTTTTAAGTCCAAAATTTTAGGCATTTTTTCTTAAAAAGTTAAAATTACTGGTGCTGATTTTAAGACAAAACTTGAAATTTATTTCCTGTAAGTGATATTGAAACTGAAAATAAAGTTAACCTAATTTGAAATAAGACCAATAATAATAAGTCAGCTGCTTTTTCTTCTGACCATTTTAGTGTACATTTTTATATCAGGAAGCCCCTTTCTCTCATAAACAAAAAGTAAAAAAGGAAAGTGATGATTGAATCATGGCAAATATTGTGTATGAACCAACTGAATTCCACCAAATTTCCACCCAAGCACCCCTTTTCAAATAATCTAATGACAATGACCCTAGATAGTCATGAAAATGTTAATCAAGAAGAAATTTAAATCACAGTGCATGTTATATATACATATATATTTTGATTACACTTATGAGAAGACATATATAGCAACATGTCTATGTTACATAGGTAAAAGCCTGGAAGTATTCACCCTACCAGCGCCCAAAAATATTAATACTTCTAGCTCAAGTGATTTTCAAAATTTTTATCTGTATTATGTGAATTTTTAATGAATCTGTTTTTTATGATCACAGACATACACACACATGCCCATAACAATGAAATTTTATTTTGGTAAAGAGAATCCATTTAGTTCAACATTTAAAAAGTATTTTCCATGTCAGGTTTTGTAATTCTTATTTATACATTTGTTGAATAAGTATTATATCTAACGATCCAGTTCTATATACTTTTATATCTGTGCTTTAACTTGTCATTTATTTACAAGATGAATCACAGAAAAAAAAACGTTGTTTGAAATGAGGGTGTTTTACTGGTTCACTGGTTTTGGAAAGAAACTAGAGGAAATAATAGAGTTGCAAATGTCCTTATCCCATTGGACTAGTCAAGACGACAGGAAGTTAGGACATTATTAGATCATACTGGGGCAAGTGGTTACATTATCTCTGTGTAATTACTTTAAAATAGTTCATTATAATAATCAATGTCGTGTTTGTGTGTGAGAGAGAAAGAGAGAGAGAGAGAGAGAGTGTGTGTGTGTATGTGTACGCGCGCGTGCGTGTGTTTACAAATTGATTTCATTCTCCATTCTAGAAGTGATGATAAGCATAGAATGGCCCAGTCTGAAATGATCTTCTCCAGAAGGAGGTATTTTTTTAAGTGTCAACACCAAATTCTTGCCAACTGGCCTAAGGGATAGTAGATTAAATATTATCTGCTAGTGTTATTTAACAGAGGTAATTAATTGAAAAAATAAGCAACACCCTTTCATGAAGAAGTGTCTGTCTGTTTGGGCTTCTATAAATAGATATAATAAACTGGGTACCTTACAAACAACAGAAATGTATTTCTCATGTTTCTGGAGGCTGGCATATACAAGATGAAGGCACTGGCAGATTTGGTGTCTGATGAGGGCCACTTTCTGGTTCATAGATGGTGCCTTCTTGCTATGTCCTCACATGGTGAAGGGCAAGGCAGCTCTCTGGGCCTCTTTTATAAGGGCATTAATCCCATTCACGGGAGCTCCCCGCTTGTGACCTACTTCCCTCCTAGAGGACCCCACCTCCTAACACTATCACACTGGTGATTAGGTTGCAGCATATAAATTGAGAGGGAGCACAGACGCTCAGACCATAGCAAGAATGCATAAAATTAAGCAAGCCTCTTAGCCTATGCCATCTGTGCAGTGTTTCAGTTTAAGAACCTCCTGTCCTGCTTTTTACACTCCGCAGAGAATTCTGCCACCTGCCTTAACTTCAGGGCCAGTCATGGAACCTCACCACATTCAACCTGGAATGAATCTTTGCTTTAAAGGAGCAGCATCCATAGGCTACAAACAGGTTATATGACTATTTGTAGCTGCTTGCTGTTAAATGTTTGATGGAAGTTAATCTAGGCCTTTTTCATTGTCATATAAATAAAAACCTGGTAACAAGTTTTATGGGTTGGGGATTCATGACTCCTCTGAGTTCTAACCACAAGGGGCAATTCACTCTTTCTTTTATGATTCGGTAACTCCTCACATTACTATTTAGTTACTGATCTAAGCCAATACGCTCATGGCAGAACCCAGGAAAAAATACCTTTCCATTGAAATTAAATAAAAAGGAGTAGATTAAGGAGGTGAACTAAAGTACAACAATAACACCAGGTACATAATTTGGCCCAGTTCCAAATGAAAATGTGGGGTTCATCATTAAAAAAACATTAAGAAATTCAAGACAAAAATTTCACACCAAGCACTGGACCTTCTGAGGTCACAGCACTACATAACTGTACAATTTGCATATCCATGACCAAGACCTGTACATAAGATTATATTTAATTTTTTTGAAACACACATTCTTTTCTCTCTCTTTTCTTTCTCTTTCTTTCTTTCTTTTGCAGTAATGGAAGCCAAAGGTCTACTGCTACTACTTTGATTTAGACTTCAAGTAACATAAAATAAGGAGAAATCATTCAACCCACCTAATACTATAATGACAAAATACCTAAATTATCTCATTTACACTCCTTAGATAGGTTAAATTAATACCTTTAGAGCAGTCAGTAGAGTTAATCTCGTAAAGCCCTTAGAAATTGAACAAAATCTTTATGAATATTCCTGATGTAGCTAAAGCTATTAAGAAGATTTTTTAAATAGATAACTTCACTGAAACCCTATCTTCAAGGCTTCTATTTCTAACTGCATCACCCTCACATACTTTAACTGGTAGCTCTCAGTTATCCCATTGGTTATGGTCTAGATGTTATTTCCTCCAAGAAGCTTTGACTGGCATATACAACTGGATTACGTGCCTACTTCTGTGCATCTATGGCACCCTGTACTGACCACATTGTATTTGTTGTCTCCCCTATTAAGCTCTAGGCCTTGACCTTGTTTATTGCTCTATCTGTAGTACTTAGTGCAGAGCCCTGGAATTCAGCTGCTCAATATTATTAAATTGCATTGTGCACCCCAGTGTTAAAATAAGATCTTGCCTTAACATTCCAAACTATTTTAGCTTACCAAGGAGAAAAGTTCCAAGAAACAAAACTTAATCTCATTCTTCACATTTTGTATTTGCATTTTACAGAAATATATCAGAAAAGTTGAATTAAGAGAGTTAATTAAAAGTTGAGAATCAAAGCAAAAAAGATTTCTCCGTGGCTCTGCCTTACCTTTTCTACATAACCCAGGCCCTTAGCGTCCATGAGAACCAGGGTAAGGTTCAGCTCGGAGGGTCCCACACTCAGATTCCCTTGGTTTCAGACTTCATGACAGAACACAAACAAAAATCTGCAAAGGAAGAGGAGAAAGCAACACACCACGACAGCAGATAGGACAAGCAGCCCAGGGTGTAAATTTGGTGACAAGAATTGGAAATTTTCTTCATTGGGAAGGGTTGGGCTCTTCCTTGCAATGACCCTACAACAGGTGTGATCAGATACATTATCCATACAAGTGGTACTCTATCTCAGGACCACACTCACCATGGTTTTGTCCCACAAGGTGATTCATCAAGTGGGATTTTCCTGTGCTATACAGCCCTGCAATAGCCACCACCACCCAAGCTGAGATATCTTGTAAGGAATCTTCAATGCTTTTAGATTCACCGTCAGCTGCTCTTTCTGATTTTCCAGAAGGTAAATAGGGATCACCATGATAAGTTTAGATGCCATGGCGAACTACAAAACCAGCACAACCTGTCAGTGGAATATAAGATTCTAAAATCATCTCTAATTATTTAAGCTTCCTATTTGTAGAACATGTATATTATCTTCCAAGGGAAAACTATATAGGCCTGCACTGGCAGCTCATAGGGCTCTTTTTCCATTGTGCCCATTACCCTTCGTAATATTGATCATGATAATAGGGTGTAACTGGTCTCCAGTGATTCATTATTCTAAAGATAATATTCTAGCTAATGAATTCTTCTCTATATCAATGTCTGGCACACATGTTTTATGTACATTATCTTATTTATTCTTAAAGGAAGCATAAAAGTTAAATAATTTTATCTCTTCTTACTAGATGAAGTAAATGTCATATACAAATAGTTTAAATGATTGGTTACAATTTCATAGCCAGCGGTAGATGCAATTATTAAACAGTGATCCATTTGTCTCACTACACTACCTGATAAAAACTTATGTGTCACAATCAACTTCCTCAAATAAACATTTTAAAATACGTATGATAAGCTTCTTTACAGAGAAACTGCAAGGATTCTCTATTGACTAATCACATATAAAGTCATTATAACACACACTGTGATTTGAATGGATGCTGTTATTATAGCATCATAAAACCACCAACATGTTTCCAGACCAACCCATATATTACAGGGTGTATGTAAGCTTCATTTCATCTTGTATATTATGAGAAGCATAATATTGACATTCAGTGTTGTTTGTTATCCTTTTTTTATTTATTTTTATTTTTTCGTTTTTATTTATTTATTTATTTTTGAGACATAACCTCACTATGTTGCCCAGGCTACAGTGCTGTGGCGTCAGCCTGGCTCACAGCAACTTCAAACTCCTGGGTTCAAGCGATCCTCCTGCCTCAGCCTCCTGAGTAGCTGGGACTACATGCCCGCCACCATGCCCAGCTAATTTTTTCTATATATTTTTTTAGTTGTCCGGCTAATTACTTCTATTTTTTTTAGTAAAGACAGGATCTCGCTCTTGCTCAGGCTGGTCTCAAACTCCTGACCTCAAGCAATCCTCCCACCTCGGCCTCCCAGAGTGCTAGGATCACAGGCATGAACCACTGTGCCCAGCCATTATCCTTATTTTTAATTCATTATATATTTTATGAGACTGATGCCATGCTCAACACTGCAGATATAAATTAATAAGATAGAGTACCAACCTTCAAAGTGCCTTAGAATCTGTATCAGCTCGGATTCAGTTCATTTAAAAGCAATAGAAAAACCCCAGAAAACTGTTGCTTAAAAAGATAAAAGTTTATTGCCCTTTCTCAAAAGCATATTAAGATAGCGAGTCTTTGGTTCTGTTTCATAAAGTATTCAGCTACCAAAGCATATATCCTTAGGAGTCATACTTGATAATGCTTACTCACATTAATAATAAGAATCATGGTTTGTGATGTTTTTTCTAACTATTAACACTTTCCCTGCACCATCTTTACTTAGCCTGTTCCTGTTTATCCCTCTGTACCACTTTAGAAACTTTTGTTGACTCATTCTTTCTTTAGTCTATATTAGCTCATCATTCTTTGTCCATATGGTCTATATGTCTATCATGGCACTTTTCCTACTAATGTTTCAATTAATGATTTCTTGTCTCTTTTGTCTAACATACCATAAATTCATGAGATAGTCATAGCTACTGTGACAAAAGGTAATTTTTCCTTTGTGCAAAATTGGCAATTGACCTGGATCATCATGAAGAAGTAGGATGGCTGCTGCATAATCAGGGCACAGAGGAATATTTTGGCAATAATAATAACGCATAAGTACTGAGAGTGTACATGCTTCTTGCAGACTTTGTTTACCTGGAAAGAGAACAAAGATATTGATTAATCTTAAATCATAATATATTAAGAGTATGTGTTTAAATTTCTAAGTAAGCATTGAAATGATAGACTCAATTCATAACTTCTAAATATATAGAAAAATTGAGAGAAAGATACACACAATCTACCTGAAAGAAGAAGATAGGCAAGAGAAAGAAATACATAATAGGGAGTGAAATCAGAAAGGTGGTGGAATAGGAAGCCTCAGATACTCCTTCCCTCATGGAGATACCAACTCAATAATACGTGGATCAATTCTCTTCATGATAAATTCAAAAATCAGTTAAGAGAACCCTCTTAACTGCAAAAACAGCCACACAAAAGTCCAGTAGAAAAATTTATGGCACCCAGTCACCACAATCCCTCCTCCCACCACGTAGTGTGGCATGTTTTGGAGGAAACTCACAACTCTTGGCTTCTCCTTAGGAAAAAAAGAACTGGAACACACAGTCAACATTAAGATTTTTCAGAGGACTTTCTGAGAGATTAGTTTCTTTCTTTCCTGAATCCAAATGTTGACACAAAAGGGTGCCAAGTTGCAGGCCACTGAGAACAAAGATGACACCTTGAACTAGCACATATTCACACACCATAGCCCCTTGCCCAGGCTCAGCATAGAGCAAAAGGGAGAAAACCTCCAACTCCTGGTTTCTTCCTAGGGAACAAAAGAGTTTGAGCACGCATCCTACCTTCCAGCCTTTTGGTGGGCTGCCTGAGTGAATGGTTCTGCCTCACCTGTTTTCAATCACTAATGACACATACCATAGTATAGCTGCCTTGGAGCCTCTAAAAACAAAAAAGAGCTGACCAACATGGAAGAGAGGTGTAGAATATGTGACCAATGTTCCAGCTTTTCTGGGAGCTTCCCGAGGGACTGGTTTCTGTCTTATCTGACTTTGAGTGCTGACAGATAGATCCCAGAAGGAACAAGAGATCATGAACTTCATAAAAAAGAAACCAGCAAAACTTTTCTAATTGGGAATTTATATGCACAAGTCCAGGAAAGATACACCCATGGAAAAGATTTGAGAGGTCCAAGTCCAAGAATTTCTAGCCAGTCCTATTGATGAAGGTCTTTCCATGTACAAAATCAGACCATAAACATTCGGAGAGGTTGATGTTTCGTTTTGTTTTTTCACATATGCAGAACCCAAAGTGACAAGACACACAAAGAAAAAGGGAAACATGGCCTAAGAAAAGGAACAACATAAATCTCCAGAAATCGACCATATATAAGTGGAGGTATGTGAATTACTTTACAAAGAATTGAAAATAACTGTCATAAAGATGCTCAACAAGCTCAGGAAAATGACTTAAGAATAAAGTGATATCAACAAAATAATAGAAAATACTAAAAGGAACCAAACTAAAAAACTGAAATTGAATAATACAATACCTGAATTGAAAAGATTGCTAGAGAAGTTCAACAGCATACTTGATAAAACTGAAGAAAGAATCAGCAAGGGCAGGTCATTTGAAATTATCCAGTCAGAGGAGCAAAAAGGAAAAAGGATAAAAATGTGTGAAGAAAGCCTAAGTGACTTATGGGATAAGATAAGAGGATGAATATATGCTTGATAGAATTTTCAGAAAGAGAAAAAAGAGAGAACAGGACAGAAATCTTTTTTTTTTTTTTTTGAGAAATAATGGAACACTCTGAATTCCAGGAAAGAAAATGGGTGCCCAGATTCAAGAACTCAAATGACCCCCAACTTTGAAAAACCCAGGGAGGACTGCACTGATACACATTATAATTAAATTGTAAAAAGTCAAAGACAATAAAAAGAACTTTGAAACCATAAGATAAAAGCAACTTTTTACATACAATGGAGCCCTCGTTAGGTTTTGTGATTTTCTCCACAGAAACCATGCAGGCCAAAAAGGAGTGTGACGATATATTCAAAGTGCTGAAAGGAAAAAAAAAAAAAAGGCTGCCATTCAAGAATACTATACCAGACAAAATTCTTCTTCAAAAATGAAGAAGAAATAAAGACTTTCTCAGAAAAATAAAAACTAGGGGAGTATGTCACCACTAGACCTGTCTTATAAAAATGCTGAAGTGAGTCTTTCAAGTTGAAATGAAAGGACTCCATTTGAAATTATCCAGCCAAAAAAGCAAAAAGGAAAAAGAATAAAAATGTGTGAAGAAAGTCTAAGTGTCTCATGGGACAACATAAGTGGAATAAAAGCATATTAAAGCATATTAAAGTATAAAACTTGTTGGTAAAGGTAAATATATAGACAAATGCAGAATACTGTAATGGTAGTGTATAAATCACTCTTAATTCTGGTATATAAAAGAAAAAAGAATAAAAATAACTGTACTTAAAATTATGTTAATGAATACACAGCATAAAAAGATGCTTTTGTGACATCAAAAACAAATTCTGGCATGTGAGAAATAAAAAGATAGAGATTTCCTATGCAAGTGAATTTAAGTTGTGATCAGTTTAAAATAGATTGTTATAATTATAAGATGTTTTACTTAAGACCCATGAAAACCACAAAGAAAATACATATGGAAAATACACAAAACACCATAAGAAAGGAAACAAAAAAGCAAACCAAATAATAACATTAAGTATGAAATGTCCAATTTCGAATCAAAAGTTTAGTTTATTATATCTCAAACAAGAAGCAGTACAATTCATCAAAGTATGTGCTTAACTTATCAACACAGTTTTGTCATCTTAATGATAGCTTGTCTATGCCAGCAGTGAAGAAGCCTTGAGAGTGAATGGCAATGAAATTGTGAAAGGAATTTTCCACAGCTTATTGAGAACTGAATATTTTTCCTTGCAAGAAGCGGTCCACAGCCTGGAAAAAGTGGTAGTCAGTTGGTGCAAGGTCTGGTGAATATGGTGGAAAGTTTCCAAGTCCAGCTTTCGTAATTCGAGCAGCATTGTTTTTTTTTTTTTTTAATTCTTTTTTTTTTTTATTTCAGCATATTATGGGGGTACAGATGTTTAGGTTACGTATGTTGCCCTTGTCCCCCCGTCCCCCTCTAAGTCCGAGTTTCAAATATGTCCATCCTTCGGGTGGTGTGCATTGCACTCTTTGTGTATGCATATACCCATTCCCTCTGCCTCCTCCCCCCTACCCCCTCCCCCCTGCCCAACATCCAATAGATGTTATTCTTATATGTACACTTATGTATTGATCAGTTAATACCAATTTGATGGTGAGTACATGTGATGCTTGTCTTTCCATTCTTGGGATACCTCACTTAGTAGAATGCATTCCAGCTCTATCCAGGAGTATACAAGAGGTGCTATATCATTAAAGCTGAATAGCAGTACTTGGATGAGAAAAATATTTGTTTGCAAACAATTAGAAGTACTTTCATGTTACTTGAGTCTATTCATTATTTTCTCAATACATTTAAATGATTCATATCCTGGAATAATGCCCTAAGATTTCAGTAATTTGTTCCCACAGAAACAAAAAGTATCTAGAAAGCTTGCTTTCTCAAGCAGGAATTCCTCCAGTTTCAAGGCTTCTCTTTTCTTTGCTCTCTCCTACTGAGCATTTTTTTGGTTTAAAATTAAACCCACAACTCCAAAATTATTAATAATACCCAGTTCCTGGTTTGTGGATACTTTCCTTGACTTGTTCTGAATGTCATTCCTGTGGATTTCCCTTACCTTAAGAGAAAACCATGAGATTGGAAAGAATCATGAAGGTGAGTATAGACAGAGAAGAAGGCACTGAAACCTGAGACAGTAGAGTGTTTACAGGTATAGAAAACAAGAAAGAACCAGCAAAACAGACTATTAAATGTCAAAAAGGGGTTCTAGAAACAATAAACTAGAAAGAAAGCAGATGTTAGTGTGAGGTTGAAATGCAGTTATTAATAATGACAAAACCTAGGTGAGCTATAACCATGAAAGTGAGCAGAGGATTCAGGGGGCATAATCACTGGCAGAAACAAGGTCAAGTGTCTGAGAGGCCAGTATATTGGAAGAATCATATATATGAATTTTGAAGTCCAAGAATTAATGACAGAGAGCCAGGAAATCTTCAAGAATAAGAGACATGTAATCTAGGGATAAGGCAGAAAAGGAAGGTTGAGAGAGCCTTGGTGCAGCCATTTCGACTGATAACCAGACCCAAACCACCCTTAAAAAGCAAGTCGCCCACCTGGGACCACCTAAGCATAGATGAGTTACTAAACCAGAAGCCTTACAAACTGTTTGTTCTTACCTTTCTGTGACAGCAGTTCATGATTAACTTTATGGCCAGACCACATGAAAATGCTGGTCACGTATAGCTGTTTCCCAACGGGACTTTTTAAACGTTTAAAAATTTACCATTTCCTCATAAGCAGTCCCCCTCCTGCTCAGGAAAGGACCCCTACTCTGCAGAGTAGGATCTAATGTCTGTGTCTGTCTCTCTTTCAATAAAACTTTCTTGTAGCCAGTTGCCTCATTCTTGAATTCTTTCCCACGTGAAGCCAAGAACCCACTTGTCGAGTTCAGAGGACTTTCCTTCCCTCACTGGGACACTCCCTATATCTTATTGACCACAGATGACTACAAGTAGGGTATAGGAGTTCCAATTGCAACAATGGAAGACTCAGTAATTTGGACTAAGTCTCCCAATGAGAAGTACTAGAACTGTATAAAATATTTAAAAACAATGACAAAATAAACTAAATGCATTAGAAAGCTATCAAGGCAGTGAAAAACTATGAGCCAAGACCACTAGGGAGAAGAAGAAAAACTACTGGGGTTACCCCAGAATTTGAGATTGTTTTTCCCAAAGAGAGGTCTACTAATATTTGACAAGGTAGCTGAAGCAGGTAAGTAAAGATTTTATAACATTCCTGAGGCTAAAATTACAAATTTTAAATTCAAATTTTATAAAAAATTGGGACAGATACCAAAAAATCCCCATTCTTTGGATAGGAGCCTCCAAAGTTTAACATAAGTAAGTCTGAAGTACACTGGCCCTCACAGAGACAGAGACTCACCTTGAAATTATCTCAATCCCTGATTTGATTAAAGTTATCTGAGATTGCAAGTTCCTGTAGAACAGATGTCAGCAAACTACAATGGATTTGACTATAGGTCTATTCTGGCCTTCTACCTATATTTGTAAATTACATTTCATTAAAAAACAGCCACATTCAATTGTTTGTATATTGTCTATAGCTGTGTTTTTGCTACAGTGGCAGCAAAATTGAGTAGTTGTGACAAAAACCACATCACTCTTAAAACCTAAAATATTTACTATTTTAACCTGTACTAAAAAGTTTACCAATCCATATTCTAGACAAGTATTACTTGATAGCAAATAAATTATCCCTAAAGAAACATAACATCATTCACAATCTCAGTTATTTTTTTCTATAGATTTTTATATACAGTGTCTAACTCTCAATCCACATTAACAATGCACGAAGGAGGAAAGAAAACAATCTGAAATGGGTTCCTCCCAGCAGCAAATCCTGGGAAAGGGCATCAAGTACAAATATTTTTGAGGAAATATGTTCCCAGAAAACTTTATTAGAGGAGTACAGAGGTAAGAAAAAGGGGTCGGGGGAGAAAACTTTAAAAGAATGAATTATTGAACCAATTACATCTAAGGATAACTGAAGTTTAATCTCCTTGGGGAAGCCAAGGAGATGTTGTAAAATATGTCTCAGAGTTATCCCAAAAAGGAGTGAGAAAAATGATATACTTACCCATCAGCCTCCCAACAATCATTGGATGAGGGCTACTTCTGTAGACATTTCCTTTTCAACATTTCCAGCTTGCACTGTGCATAAGCCAAACATACACCTACGCGCAGACAAAACAAAAATGAAAAGGAAAGGAAAAACAAAAGTAAGGAAGTGGTACTCAAAGAAGAGTACTTGTATATATAGAGATAAATGCCTAGTAGATATGGGTAGAACACTGCTAGCATTTGTTACACAGAAAACACATATAATGGAGTTGTCAGACATGGATTTAAACACAACTGTATTTAATTTGCTCAAGGAAATAAAAGACAACTGGACCATAAAACATAACCAAATGCAAACTCCATGACTTAAAAAAAACACAATAACTTAAATTAAGCTCTCAAGGTATTGGTTTACCAATAAATTCCATACAGCTAAAACAGATTTAGTGAACTAGAATATAAATCAGAAGAAAATATACGTAATGATGCCTAAAGTGACAAAAAGGATGGGAAATATATAAAAAGTATATAAGGCATGGAATTCAGTGAAAATCTCTATCATAAGCATAACTGAAGTCCCTGAAAGAGAGGAGAGAAAACACAAGACTGGGAAAATAATTGAAGTGATGATGGCAGATAATTTCCTCAAACTGATGAAAGACACAAAGACACAGACTTACGCAGTAATATAAACAATAAGCACAATAAATACAAAGAAAATCATATTAATAACATCAAAGGAAAATCACTGAAAACAAATCCCAAAGGGAGGATTTTTTTTTAATTTCAGAATTTTACAGGGGTACACATATTGTGGTTACATAATTTGCTTTTGTACAGTTTGAATCAAAGTCGTGTGTCCTTCACCCAGTTAGTGTGCATTGTACCAGTTATGTGTGAATTTACCCACCCCTTCCTCAACGTTCCCACTTATTTGATTTCCCTTGAGTTTTACTTCTATACATACACGTAAGTGTTGATCAGTTAGTTCCATTTTATTATTGAGTATATATGGTATTTGTTTTTCAATTCTTGTGATACTTCACTAAGAAGAATGGCCTCCAGTTCCATCCAGGTTGTTACAAAAGATACTAGATCACCATTTATTTTATGGCTGAGTAGTCCTCCATGGTATACATAAACCACATTTTATTAATCCACTCATGTATTTATGGGCACTTGGGTTGATTGTACATCTTCACGATTCTGAATTGTGCCATTATAAACATTCAAGTACAGATGTCTTTTTTATAAAATGTCTTTTTTTCCTTTGGGTAAATATCTAGTAGTGGGATTGCTGGATCAAATGATAGGTTGACTTTTAATTCTTTGAGGTATCTCCATACTAATTTCCATAGAGATTATACTAGTTTGCAGTCCCAACAATAGTGTATAGATGTACCTTTCTCTCTGCATCCTTGCCAACATCTGTTGTTTTAGAACTTTTTGATAAAAGCCATTCTCACTGGAGTTAGGTGACATCTCATTGTGGTTTTCATTTGCATTTCCTTGTTGATTAGAGACATTGAGCAAATTTTTTCATGTGTTTCTTGGCCAGTAGTCTATCTTATCTTTTTTTGAAAAGTTTCTGTTCAGGTCTTTTGCCCACTTTTTAATAGGATTATTTGACTTTTTTCTTGCGGATTTGCTTGAGTTCTTTGAAAACTCTGGTTATCAGCCCTTTATCAGATATATAGCATGTAAATATTTTTTCCATTCTGTAGATTGTCTATTTGCTCTAGAGATTGTATCCTTGGCTGTGCAGAAGCTTTTTAGTTTGATCAGGTCCCATTTATTTATATTGTTGCTGTGATTGCTTTTTGGATCTTTATGCATTCTTTGCCTACTCCAATATCTATAAGAGTTTTTCAAACATTTTCTTCTAGAATTCTTATAGTTTTATGTCTTAGGTTTAAGTCTGTTATCCACTGTGAAGTAATTTTTGTGAGAGGTGAGAGGTGGGGATCCTGTTTCAGTCTTTTACATGTGGCTATCCAATTTTCCCAGCAGCATTTATTGAATAAGTATTATTTACCCAGCCATGTTTTTGTCTGCTTTGTCAAAGATTAGATGGCATATGAAGATGGATTCATATATGTGTTCTCTGTTCTGATCCATAGACCTATGTCTCTGTTTTTGTGCCAGTACCATGCTGTTTTGGTTACTATAGCCTTGTACTATGGCTTGAAGTGTGATAAAGTGATGCCTCCTGAATTGTTATTATATAAGATTGCTTTATCTATTTGGGGCCTTTTCTGGTTCCATACAAAGTGGAGAGCTATTTTTTTGAGAATTGCAAAAAATGATGGAATTTGAATGGAGATTGTGTTAAATATGTAAATCACTTTGGGTAGTATAGACATTTTAACAATGTTGATTCTTCCAGTCCATGAGCATGATATGCTTTTCCATCTGTTTGCATCCTCTGCAGTTGCTTTCCTCAGAGTGTTTCTTGGTTATCTCTATAAAGGTCTTTCACCTCCTTAGTTAAATGAATTCCTAAGTATTTTATTTTCTTTGTCGCTATCGTCAAAGGTATTGTGTTGTTTATTCTCAGCTTGACCATTATTGGCATATATGAAAGCTACTGATTTTTCTGCACTGATTTTTTAG
Organism: Avahi laniger; assembly: GCA_963575035.1. Lineage (NCBI taxonomy): Eukaryota > Metazoa > Chordata > Mammalia > Primates > Indriidae > Avahi > Avahi laniger. The sequence continues at coordinate 207,598 of CAUYSK010011247.1, read as the reverse complement.
CCTGAGACTTAGCTGAATTCATTTATCAATTCCAGGAGTCTCTTGGTTGTGGAAAGAAGAGGTCAAAGTATCTATCTTTGTTATGATATAATCTTATATCTACAAAGGGATAATTTTAATAGCAACTGTATTTAAAAAGAGAGACACTGTCTTCAAAGAGACAATCACAAAAGTGATGGCTGAATTGTCGGTAGATAAAATAGAAGATAGAATATATAGACTTTCTTCAAAGCACTAAACAGAAAAAAACTTTCAACCTAGAATTTAATACTCAGAGAATATATTTTCCAAAAATAGAGTTAAATTCTGCTTCACGACATGAAGGAATAATAGAACCAGAGCTTACAACCTTGATATAAACAAAAATCTGAGCAAAATACGTAAACGATATTTTTTTGAGACAGGGTTTCACTCTGTTGTCTAGGCTGAAGTGCAATGGCATCATCATAGATCACTACAACCTTAAATTCCTGGGCTCAAGCGATCTTCTTGCCTCAGCCTCTTGAGTAGCCAGGAATACAAGTGCGCACCATCATGCCCAGCTAATTTTTGTATTTTCTGTAGAGATGGGCTCTTGCTCTTGCTCAGGCTGGTCTCGAACTCCTGACCCCGAACAATTCTCCCATCTCGGTCTCCCAAAGTGCTAGGATTACAGGCGTAAGTCACCATGCCCAGGCCGTAAACAACTATTTTTAAACACAGTGCAACAAGCGGCACAGAACTGTGACCCCTGCAGGAAGAGAAGCAACTACAGTGAACCCTACCTATATTTGCTTATGTTTTCTTACTTGGAGACAATTTCTGGCATGCAGAATAGTCACAGGGAACCAAAATAGAGCTAGGCGATCTTGATGATTTGCAGAGATACAGATTGGAGGTTGGAGTACCTGAGGTGGCTAGAATTTGCAGCCCAGTGTGTTAGAAAAGAGGTAACTATGCAGACATAGAGCTCCACAAGACTACATTAGGGTTAGTATTTGTTTTCTATGCTACATAATAAATTACTGCAAACCTAGTGGCTGAAAACTATACACTTTTATTATCTCACAGCTTTTGTAAATCAGAAGTGTAGGCAAAGCTTAGCTGGATTTCCTGCTTCATAGTGTCACCAGCCTGAAATCTAGGGAACTACTGGGGCTGCGGTTTCATCTGAAGCTCAATTGGGGAAAGATCTGCTTTAAATATTCCTCAGGTTGTTGGCAGAAATGATTTCCTTGTGGCCATGGAAGTGAAGGCCCTGGCTTCTTACTGGATGTTTGTTAGAGGTTGACCTTGGGTCCTAGAAGCCACTCATAGTTCCCTGCTGCATGGCTCTCTTTATAAGCAGTTCCCAAAATGGCTGCTTCTTTCTTCAAGACCAGTCAGAGAGTGAGTCTCTTCTCTAGCCTGCTAAGAGGGAGGCTTATGTAATGTAAATATTTAAGGGTTTGACATCTCATCACCTTTTCTATATTCTATTGGCTAGAAGCCAGTCACAAGTCCTGCTCACATTCAAGGAGGAATTATATAGGGCTTAATACCAAGAAGTAGATATCAGGGTCACAGCATTTTCTATAGTTCATGGACAAATGTTAATCTGCATATGCATAAAGTGAAAGCTCACAAGGCTGACTTGAAAAGAACTTCAAGAGAAAGAAACATCACCAGGCCACTAGAAGTCAAATAATTTCAAGAGCTCACAAAAGATGAGGAATCACTTGAATTCCCACCAAAGTAGAGATCTTATTGAACATATGGAACATTCAGTAAAAATCCAATTAGAACCATACCTTAGGACTTAAGCCAGTTTTAGAGTAAAAGTTACTCTAGACCCCAGTAAGAAAGTTTAAAAACAAGGAGTGGGGCAAAGCCAATTATATAATGTAAATATTTGTACTGCTGTAATATGCTAAAATAAAAAAAAATTAAAAAAAATAAAAAAAAGGCTTGAATGAATTCACATTCATAACGAAGAATTCAACCAGAAAGGCCATGTATGTGACTGGACTCAGGTCCTCCCAGAGCCTCAGGTTGCCCAGCTTTTAAAAGATCATTTAAGTAATAATAATGATTTATGGATTTTTGTTTCAGTATATTTGCTTCATTTTAAATAGTTAACAAGCATTAACTACTGTGATCTGCTGAAAATTGGTACTTTGCAGGAAGAGCACACCTTTGGGATGAGAGTGCCATCTTAGGGGTGATAAGAGAAAGGCTTCAGACACCACTTAATAAATGTAAGGGGTTCTTTCAGGCACAAAAAAATGAATTGTTTCTGAGCTCCAACTCAAAGATGTGAATTAAAAAGGTAGCTATTTTTACCATCAAATCATTTTTTTCCTACTAAAACCAATTTGCTACATTCTTTTATCTTCCTTTTCTGTTCCTTTTTTGCCATCTCAAACACAAAATTCTATCAGATACTTCTCTAAAATTAAAGCTTAAAATAATGGTTTTACAAAGTGAAAAAAAAAAATCTGGGGAAATATGTAATGAGAACTCATCAGTTAGCAATGGAATATTAAAGCCATGGAGAAATTCTCTGCATGTAAGAAATTCAATAATCATTATTACAGAGAGTTTTCAAAAATGGATATGTACATGATGTGTTTCTTGGAATAGACTACCTCTCACACAATTAAATATGTTTTTTTATGTGTTCCAAAACAAAGAACAAACTTTTGAGATTTTGTTAATTAAACACATTTAATATATATGGCCTTTGACCCACCAATGCTAAATCTAAGAATTTACAGACATATTTTTTTCACATGTGTGAAATAACATAAATGCAATGACATTGGTGCATGATGACAGTAAAATATTGGAAACAATCTAAATTGGTTAAATAAGTTATGTGCATTTATTGATGGAATACTATGCAATGACAAAACAAAGTAATATTGGAAACTATATAGTAACTTTAGAAGACCTCCACACAACAACCCCAGATGTTCTTATTATTCTCATTACACTAGGGATAAAACTGAGGCATACAGAGAATAAGAACATATCCAAAGAGATTATACCTCTATTAAGAGATAGAACGGATGGGCAATCTTTGAAAATAACTTTACTTCCTGGGATGAACATTTCTCAGTTTGCCTGTAGTAATTGTTACTAGCACTTCCATTCATGTTCAGATGTGTCCTGGTTTACATGATAATTTTAGGTAACCCTATATACAGCTTATACTTGGAATCTATCCCTAGAAGAGGAGAAATTACGGAAAATGTAATTCTGCAAGCATGTAGTTCTAGCTTTCATTTCAATAACTGTAATTTTTCTTATTACTTTTCTACCAAGCTGAAATGATATTTTCATTTTCTACCATAACACTTCAATAACCATCCACTTATTCCGATCTTTCAGAGAACATTTTAGATTTTCCAAGTTTTCCCAGGTTGATAGCTTTGGCTCATAATAATTACCTCATGTGTGTTTAAAACTCATTTCTAAATATTAATGTGTCTCTTCCCTTCTGTTCTCTAATAGCACACTGAATTTCATATCCTAGAAAAGAATCTTTAAAAGTGAGCACCTTCCATGGAGCATGATGAAAAGCTAAATCCATTCATTTGACTTTAAGAGACTATTCTGACTTTATAGCTGGGCTCTTTTAACGTACACATAATTTTTAAAGTTACATTATAAGGGCTTCTATATTATGACATTAAATAGAAATCAATCATATTTTATAACTAGATGTTATTATATAAATATAAACCTTAGGTAAAATAATTTGAAGATTTCCAATGTTAAGATATTAGGGTAATTCAAAGACAAAGTCTAGATTTTCTATTAAGAAAATCAAATAAAAAATAAATTATATATAATAATTAATGATTACATTGTGAAGTTGAAGTTGATTCAAAGACATCTTCTCTCATGGCTTTGATACAATAATCTATGTGTTTACCTACTATATCGAAACATTGATTCCAACATTAAATCATGGTACAGTGTATATACTTTTATTTTGCATTTTAATAACAAATTTGATTTTCTTCCTAGTCATCTTGGCATTGCTAACTTCTATTTTTCATCTACATTATGTTGGTGGGTGACAAACTAATGATCTATGTGATATAAAATGATGCACTTTTTTTACTTACTATTTTTTAAATTCATATTTACAATGCACTTTTTGGATCAGGATTGCTTATTGAGAAAGGTCATATTTGAGATGTCCTAGATTCATTAACATGTAATGAAAAAGGGCTAATTTCTTTAGCATCTCAGAAATTATTACTTTTTATAGCTTTCCTATTTTCTTTATTCTTGCTATATGTAGCACATTTATAATAAGAATTTTATTATCTACCTTCAATATTCAATGAATTATTTACCTTGTATGCTAAATCAGAAAAATAAACATTTTTCAATATCTTCTCACATTAGTTAAGAAATACAAAATTTTTTATTTTTATTTTACTTTAATAAAATAGAATCATCTCTAATTATAAATATCTGAAAAATAAAAACACATAGAAATACATATATACTATCTCTATGTAATAAATACTTGAAGAGTAGCTACCCAGATCCTCAGACAGCAAACCACAAGACTTTCTGAGAGGGATAAATTGATAATTTTGATGTTGTAAAACTTTTTTCTCATAGCTTTAAAGAACAGAAGGGATACATGGTGGATCTTAATTCAGCAATGGAAGGCAATGTGTAGTAAAGGGGTATGGGAAGAATTAGATCATAAAATCGATGTATGCCCTGTGAAATGAAAGACGCATTGAACAAGTGTAATAATATCCATGTCAGTTGTTTTCAAATTGGTTTTGATTACATATTCGTATATGATCAACTTAGTAATATATTTTTTTAAAGGATTTGATTCTTTTTGAATTATCCTGTATATAATGGGGACTAGGGAGATGAAAATTATTCAGAATATTCAGCTTCAGACATTTACCTGACTTAAAAGACAGGAACATAAATCAAGTACAATCAGTCTCATGAACAATGTCCCCATTATATATAAGCATTAGTTCTCTAAAATGTTTCACAAAAATTGGTCTCCTGACAGCATCAGAATCCCCGAAGAGCTAAAGTTATTGCAGTCTGAGTTCCTGATAAGCCAGAAGTAATACAAATTCATCTGCAAACAAATTAATAACACCAATTCAGATTTGCAGAATGGAAATATCAGAGTGGTTTGGGAAATGTATCTTTTTCTTTATATCATATTGATGGGCTCTAGAGTTTTTAGATTGCCTTGTTTTTAAGATTATCTATCTGATAGATACTAATAGTCATGATTCTTCAATAGCATAAGCGAGACTGAATTTTATGTTGGCTCTATAAATTGCATAATTACTCCATTTTCGACCACATAAAATAAACTTACAGACTAACTCCAAGGAAGGTCTGAATTCTTTCCACAAGTTATTTTCTGCCTTTAATTTAAAAGTTGATTCAATTCTATGCAAATAAATATTAAACCACTAATATATGTTAAACAATATGCATTCTTTATAATCAGTGATAAGCACACTCTTTTGGATCTATTAGAACTATTTAAAAATCTGTTTAAGTCTACAGAGGTAGTGGAGTTGACAATAAAATGTGCTTTCTCTTAGTGTTCATCTGTGAGGCAGGGCAGTTTATTTATTGTTAGATATTTCAGGTACAAGGAAGAGCTCAGGCTTATCCCAGGCTTAGTCTCAGAATTACTCACTGGACTAGGACGGGTACTTAGAAGAGGCCTGTCGGATAATGAATATTCAACACAGCAGATGAGCTTTTTGATAACCTCCATTCACTATGCAGACCCAGCACAAGTAGAAATACAGTTATGCATCCATAACTATCCCTCCATCCGTGATGGACTGCATATAAGACAGTGGTGCCATAAGATTATAATACTGTATTTTTACTGTACTATCATACGTTTAGATATGTGTAGATACACAAATAATTACCATAGTGTTACAATTGCCTGCAGTGTTCAGTACAGTAACATGCTGGAGGGGTTTAGGAGCAATATGCTAGACCATATAGCCTAAGTGTGGAGTAGGCTATACCATCTAGGTTTGTGTAAGTACATTCCATGATGTTTGCACAATGACAAGATCGCCTAAAATTGAGTTTCTCAGAATGTATCCCTATCATTAAGTGGCATGTGACTATAGTAGGAGTGAGGGTTCAAGTGCCCAGGGAGAGTATTGGTGAGATCCAGAAAAATTTTAGTTCTGAAAAGGAGATTGAGGAACACTACAAATTTTTTGAACACAATCTTCAAATATAATCTGAATCATGAACTAGAGAACATAGAAAAATTCAGGCTTAGGAACATGAGCCAGGGGCCAAGATACCAGAAGAGGCTTTCTCTGAAGGCAATGGAGTTGCAACTCAGGGAACAATGGAGGACTCAGCATTAGTATCTTAAGTTCCAAGTCAGGATTATACCAAAATAAAATCTGCTTTACACTATGGGATCTAAATAGGGCTGGTGGATGAAATATTAAAGTCTTACCAGAAGCAAGGGAATTAAGATGCCAAGAAAATATAAAACTGTGCTTTAAAAGATTTGATTTGGGAACTGGTGTTGTTTTCAACCTATAGGTGAGATTATCAGTAAACCCCTTCAATAGGAGAGGACAAAGGCTGGTAGTTGGCAGTTAGCTAGTATTGGAGATGCTTAGCAACTGATGACTGAGTGTGTCATCAAAACTCACTTTCTCTAGATCTTCACAACTATATGATTTTATGTTGTTTACATGAAAAGTTCTTTCAAAGTCCTTGAGCCAATCCAAGCTCAAATAAGAACTTCCATCCCTCGGCAGGAGTATTTGGCATTAGTCTTAACAACTATTCGTCTCAGATGTGAGGCTAAGCCCCGGCAACCTCTATGCCTATCAAGCAGTAGCCTTCTCTTAACCCCAGCCAGGTTGGCTGTTGCTTCCTTTTTCAGCTGGAGTTCAGTCTAAGCTATCTTGAACTCTAACCCATTTGTCAGGGTACCTAACAACTCATACGATTTTTCAAACCCTGCTTTGTTTGTGATTGGTGGATGGTGGTGGTGCATGACAGCGGGAGTGTCAGAAGTGAGAATAGACCCTGAGTTTTTGATCTGCAGAATTATATGGGCTGAGTTTGAGCCCTGATTCCGCCCACATGCTGGTGATATGATCCTGTGCAAAGATGAATATCTATTGCATTGAGTGTTGAGAGACTGATTGTGATAACTCATGTAAAGAACTATACAAGGTACCTAGGATTGAGAAAGTATTTAACAAATGTTAGATATTATCTACAAATACTGCCTGAAGTCCTGCTCTCAGAAAAATAATGTGCTACAATAATAATGTCCCACATGCTGCCCCATTTCCTTTCTGCCCCCAATTTTTTTTTTTTTAAATCTCTTAAAAATACCTAATTTTATATATAAAGCTAAAATCAGCAAACTTGAATTTTGGTAATTGTCAACAAGCATAAAGTGTCATATTCTGTCCTTTAGAATACCAGAGTGGTAGAGACTATTGCTTGCTTATCTAGAAACCATCCCCTTTATCACTCCTTCCTAATATAATCAGCATTTTGTCCCGCTATGTACCTCTCCCAGTTCAGGCCATGTGACTAGAGGAAGTTGACAGTATTTTCAGCTCTAATGTAGGTCATATCCAGTATTCCTAGCCAATTATGGTAATGCTATACCACATGTCTCTCAGCTGAAATGGCCTTTCCCTAATGGTTGTTATTTGACCAGGGATGAGCATATGATTTGGTTAGTCCCATCAGTCTGGAGGGAAGCTTTTATTTTCATGGTTAAGGGAATGTTTCTCTGCCTCTCTCCCTCCTCGTGCATACAACCACAATTGCTACTGGCAGCCATTTGGTGCTGATAAGGGAAGCCAAAATGGGGAAGAGTTTAAAGCTGAAAAATCACTGTGACCAGGATTGGGAAGTTAAGCTCTAGACTTTCTCCCATTTGAGATAATTCCTCTCCTGATTAAGCCAGTTTAAATTAGTTTTTTTGTGCATTGCATATAAAAGCATCTCAACAAAACAATTCTCTGAATATTTTTTGGATCATCTGATCAGATCAGATCATTCTGATCAGTCATTTTTGTGTTCTTAATCTACATGCCTCCTTGGCTGATTTCATTCATTCTTAAGACTCTAGTGATCTTCCGTGTGTTGATGTATCCATGTCAGGCTTCACTATTAAGCCCAAACTCTTATTTCTAAATGCCATTGGTTGTCTCCTCTTGAGTCAACAACAAGCTTATCCAAACTAGCAGTTTAATATTGAAATTCTCATCTATGTTAATACTATGTCTTTCTCTGCCTATATTCTCATTAATTGTGATCCACCTAGCTTGAAACTTGAAAGTTTTATTCTCAACTTTTCTTTCCAGATGTTATCCAATTGACGAAGCATACTTCTTTTCTACTTTCTAAAATATCTCTGAATTCACTTCTTCTTTGCCTTGTATTATGTAACTCTGTACACCAAGATCTTTGTCAGCAATCACCAGGAACATTATGACGGCCTCTTGTTTGAACATGCAGCCATGAATTTCTTCCCCTTCTAGCTATCCTTGAGACACGATTGCCAGAGTTACCTTTCTAAATCAAAAAGTTATTTCACTCATTTTGCCAACAAGACAATCATACTGATCAGTACATCTTCCATAACTCTTCATGACCGGACCCTAATCCATCTCTGAGCTGATTTTCCTCTCCTACCGTTTTGTCACACATTTCTAGGTTCTGACCACTTTGAATGTCTCACTCTTCTCCAAGCATGCCATGTTTCCTCTTGACTCCATGCAGTTATACATGTTTCTTCCTCTGCTTCAACTGTCCTGACCCCATTCCTCTGCCTCGAAAACTATTATTTATTCTCCAACATCCAGCTCAGTAACTCCTCTGAAAACCTCTTCTTATCAGCACTTGAACTCTCACACAGAAGTAATCTCTCCTTGCTGTGTACTCAAATTCCATGTTCTAGATTACCTCTCACATAGCATTCCTCACGTCATGCTCTTATTTATATTTTGTGAATCTAGATCTGTTCTTAAACCATGGCCACTCTGAAAAAAAAGAGAATACATGATTCACCCATGGATCACTCAGACCAGTTCACACAATGTCTGGCACATAATAGTGTTTCAATAAAAGTTTGTAAAAGAACTGCAGGATCTCTCAGTGCTCCATACAGTGGAAGACCCATGCTTTGTCAGGAATGGTTTAGATTTTGTATTGATTTTAGTCTGTGGACTACACTCATACTTTATCCTCACTTTATCCCTGGCGGGCCCACTTCACCCTCCAGGTTATCCTCAAGGACACATAACTTGGAAACTGCTGTTTCAGCCAAAAGCTGAAAAAGTGTATAGTTATCTTCTAGATCTAAAGGGAAAAATAAAGATAATCATGAATTCATTTCTAATAAACAATCTATCATACCCTAAGGCTGTTAGAGATGAAAAATAAATGATATGCACATCCACAAAAAGTAATGAGGGTTGAACTAAAATCAATTGAGATATAAATTTATATAATGCCTTTTATGTCCCTCTGTTACAGCTTTACTGGGATTTTTTTTTTCCCAGAGTAAAATCCTTTTGAAATAAGGGCAGGAGGGGGGGCTGTTTGCCAGAGCAGAGTAGAAAATACAGAGCCAAACTTATCTTGACCCAAACACAGATCACCTCTCAGGAGCCTTCATAAAGAACAGTTCACCATATGTGCTATAACACTTTGTGGGACACAGTGATATTCTGCTTCCAAGCTTCCTAACAGAGATGATGGTTTGCAGCCAAATATCACTTGCTGTACTTCTAAGTAGCTTTGTAATGGTGCTAAATTCTTTTAAAGTGTTGCTTTGCCCTTTCTTGCATGAAGGTCTTGGCACATGGATCAGGAAGCTTTTTTTGGTTTATGAGAATATAATTTTGGGGTTTCATGTAGCCCTGGCACATTTATGAAAATGATTAAATTAACTAAATTGAAATGGAGCTCAAAGTGTTATCATAAGACAATTCTGAATAAAACACATGTTCCTTCATGAATCTATGCTGGAAGAAAGCTGAAAATCTTCATAGTCTATATGTGGCATATTTACATATTGTAGCCAAATTCTAAATACTTTTATTAAGAAAAACAATTGGGAAACTCTAGGCTAAATAGTTCTATGTTCATAATAATGATAATAGTAATAGTAATAATAATTTTCTTATGTGTCAGGTACTGTACTATTTTAAGCACTTTGAATGTTTTAATGCATTTAAATGTCCCAAGAATTTTAAGCAGGTATTACTACTACTATTATACCCATTTTAGAGAAGTTGATATAGGATATAAACACAACTTGTCCAAGGGCACACAGATAGGATGTGGCAGAACTAGTGATAGAATTCAGTCTGGTTTCACAGCCTACAGATTTGACCACTATGCAAATTGTCTTTATTTTACTATTGTCCAAGAAGAACTTATTAACTTTCTGAAAAAGATGAAAAAATTGATTGCACATTGCTGAGATCAAGACATAGTGTCCAATTATAAAATTTATTTTAGCTTTTACTCATACCATTTGCACTTGTGTATAACCAAGTCATAAATATTCAGGAGTCGTTTACATGTAAATGACTAATCACTATTAATTTAACTAGATCTAATCATTGAATTATGTATTTGAAATTAATCCAGAAAATATACCAAAGCAAACAAAGGCCTGAATATTTCAAGTAACTAATTTGAACATTTTCTGAAAAAAAATAAATCAGCAAGTTATCCAAAGTCATTTTATAGTCCAACAGAAACCCAACTTAATCAGTAAGTCATGGTCAGGTGAACAATATTGTGTGGTACAAATGAGACTACCGGAACAGTTCCCAAAGAAGAGAGGAATATGCTATACAGTCACCCCAAAAGGGAGTCTGTAATAGCTTACAGGCAATTGAATCATCTAATTAAAATTATAATTAATGGATTTTAAGGAGCAGTTTGCCCCTACCTATATGAGCAATAGAGAGGTAACTGAGAAGTAGGCAGAAAATTTCAGCTTAGGGGATATGAATTAAAACACTTTGCTTTCACTGCTAGAATATCGCCATATCAAGTTAAGGGATCCTTGCCAACTCACCATGAGAGGGAATGCTATCCAGTTTTCTACTTCTACAGGAGCTGAGAAGTAAAATATGTTCAAGAAGCAGAATGGTATCAACCTCATAGCAACAAAATTAATCTTTCGTTAGCAAATAAAAACTACATATTTTCATCCAATCGCAAAAGCTAAATAGTGAGAATCCCAGGAGCTTAAGATAGAAAACATACCATTAAAGCTTGAAATTTCTATTTATCAGCAAAAACAAGATCAGAAATCTAACCCTTAATGCTATCTTTTCATAATTTATCAAGTCCAACTTCCACCTTCACTTAATATATTAGGTAGGGAAAAGCTCTTTTTATGAAACATGCTGAGGAAGAGAATGAAATGTTTGCACAGTACCAAGCTTGATACAAAAGAAAAAGACAGGCTAGAAATGAAATTTCCACACCGACATGGTGAGAAAGAGGAGAAGGCTCTCCACCACGGAAACTGAACTAGATCCAAAGAAGATTAAGGGAAATAGAGACAAATCTTAGACCTGAATAATATGCTATAATGCCTCCCCTTTGATTTGGTTAAACCTGTGGTCGCTAATCCCTGGACTATAGACTGGTACTGCCCTGTGTCCTGTTAGGAACTGGGCCACAAGGCAGAAGGTAAGTGGCAGGTGAGTGAGTGAAGCTTCATCCGTATTTACAGCTGCTCCCCATGGCTAGCATCACCACCTGAGCCCCACCTCCCGTCAGATCAGTGGCAGCATTAGATTCTGCGTTATAGTGATTTGTATAATTATTTCATTGTATATTACAATGTAATAATAATAGAAATAAAGTGCACAATAAATGTAATGCACCTGAATCATCCCAAAACCATCTCCCACCCCCCACCCAAATCTGTGGAAAAATTATCTCCCATGAAGCTGGTCCTAGTGCTAAAAAAGTTGGGGACCACTGGGCTAAACCACCAAAAGAGACAATCTGGGCTTGTTTGTTCGGAAGGAAAGAAAAGGAAAACACATACACACATACACACAACATATATATATATATATATATATCTACAAAAGTAATATGTATAAATTTTATATGCACACACAAATAGTTCACATAGTCTTAACTGACATTTTGGAAGTCATATAAAAAATGTCAAGTTGTTCAATATGGTATTCAGATGCCCATCACCATAAATATAAACTTCAAGTTTAAATTGGCTTATACAGTAACAAAACACTGCAAGGAGACTCCATTCTGTGAAAGCTCTTGAGGGACAGAGGCAAGTGTGATGCAGCAAATATAAGTTCTGCACCCTGCTATTTTTCACCCTGGCTATTTCTGTACCCCAGCGTGGCATATCTTGTTAATTAATTTTTCAATGGGATTGTTCACCCATAGTCTTTATATGGACTTTGTAATACACTATCTACTCTGTGGTTGAAAGAGCACTGGAATTAGAATCAGAAAATATGGGTATAAGCTTGGCTTTGCAATGTGCTACCATTTATCAACCTAGTAATTTTACTTTTAAATATGGAAAATAAAACCAAAATAACATGTTTGTGGTGAAGATAAAATGAGATTTCATGTGTGAAACCAACTTAGAAACTATCAAATGCTATGTAATATTTTTTTTAATTATTTTTGGTTACTATTTGTCAGCATTAAGTTACAATATGTCGTTACCTGGATCTAAGACATGGCTTTTGTAACAGGGAACTTATGATCAGAAGAGACAAATTAACTTTCCACCTATGATGAAACTTTGTACAGAAATATAAACATCCCTAGTTAATACAGTAACAAGGTTTTCTAGCTTTAATATCTGTCCTTTATACTTTCTGTAAAATGTCTATGAATAAATTCAAAAAAGCAAAACCAAATAGTATCACTGGAACAAAAGATAAAATTAAAATCATATGTCAACAGGCAGAAGAAAGTTCACTAACTTTATTATTGCTCATAATTTATTAAGAAGCGGAAGTTTTAATTATACATCGTGTGCTCTATTTTTGGAAAACAAACAAAAAAACCCAACAATAACCAAAAATGATATCGCAAAGGTTCTCAGAAGTGTGGTCCTAGGACCATGAGAGACCAGTAGCAGCAGCATCTCCTGAGAACTTGTCAGAAATGTAAATTCAGCAAATTCATAAGCCCTACCTCAAGCCTGCTCAATTAGAACTCTGCTGGTGGGGCCCAGCAATCAGGAGCTCTAGCAAGCTCTCTAGAGGATTTTCATGCCAGCTAAAGTTTGAAGATCACTATCACAGACAGACAAAAAGAAAATGGGAAGAATATTCTAACTTATGCTCAGTTTATGAACAAACTTCAAAAGAAGAATTTTTTAATAGCCCCAAATAGGTAAGTATTATTATTTTTACTTTCACGTACTTAAATTAAGAAATCGGGAAGGGGGAGGGGGGAGGGGGAGGAGGAGAAGGGGACGGTTATTTGCATACACAGAGTGTAATGCGCACCATCCAAGGGATGGGCACACTTGAAACTCGGACTTGGGGGGGAGTGGGGAGGCAAGGGCAACATACATAATCTAAACATCTGTACCCCCATAATATGCTGAAATAAAAAAAAAATTACACTAGAAATAAACAAACAAAAAAAGAAATAGGAAGTAAGAGATTGATTCAACCCAGAATAATTAGGAAGAATCAAAAGTCATGTTTTAATTATTTGACCTTGAAGATCATCTCTTTCTTAACCATGGATTGATAGTGGTTCCCTGGTGTTGAGGCTAGTAGTTTGAAAGCTACTCATGTGAATTAAATAGAAAAGAATGGAAGATTTCTGCTTGATATCCTCAAAAATATTGTAAAGGACACAGTCCAGATATTGGCAAAATTTAAACAAAATTAAATGGGAGTGGAGAGACAAAAAGGATGAGTGAAGAAATAAGAGTGTAGGAAATACCAAAAGACAGTGACACAATAAAATTTATATTACTAAGAGTAGAATAAAAGCACACAAACTGTTTTGGGAAGAAAACAGAATGGAATATGAACAAAAAGGACATACTATTGAAACCATGACAAAGAAGGGAAAAGATACAAAATTCTAAGATCGGAGGCCTAAACAAGAATGATACTTGCCTCCAAGTAAGAAATATAAAAACAGAAAGGAAAGCAACAATATGTGATAAAACTGTTCAGGAAATGAGAAAAGGACTGAGTGTGTGTGTGTGGTGTGTATGTGTGTGTATCTCAATAGGAATCACAAAATTTCACAAAAAACTAATGAGGAAAAACCAATCTACAACTGAACATATCATGATAATTTTATATGATTCTAATTTCAAAGGTAGAAGACAAAAATCCACAAAGAATCTAGGCTCAAGATACATGACATTGTGAGAATAAATGACCATCACAAAATGAGAACAGAGGCTACTTATTCACAGCTTTCTACAGCAAGGGAGTCAATCACCATTATTGCATTTGCCAGAGATTCAAAGGCAGGCGGGGAAGTGGAAAAGCTATACAATGAAGGGGGGAAAAAAGGGTGTGCTTCAGGTATGCTTTGATTGAAAGTTGTTAGCATGGGAAAGCTGGAGGTGAGCTAACTGGAAGTAGGGCATCTTATGAGATGAATTTGGGGAGAATATTTGGCTTTCTCTGTTTCAGAGTTGAAGTTTGAGGCAAAAATTAGAGAAGCTGGAAGTCATTGACCAAATCCTGACCACTCTAAGCTGAGGACTACAATAAACCAATAAAATGTGAAAATATATAGAAAAGTGTTTAACTGATCTTTAGATAAAAAAGACTTTATAAGCTTAATAACAATAGAGGATATCACCAATATGTTCAGGGAAAAGATGGATAGATTTTACTTCATAAAAACTAAACACACACTCAAGATGGCTGACCACAGACATCAGCTGCCAGAGTGTCTCAGTAAGAAGGAGAAGTTTTAGATGAAAGAGAAAAAAATGAACAAACAAACAAACATAGACAAGGTTTAATTCTGAAGGAAGGATGCCAGAACCTACAAGAAACTCCATGGGAAGAAAGTGGGGAACAAACAAGAAGGGGCAAGATATCAGTAGAGATCAACCCCCAAGAGGTTTAAAGTCCACGTAAAAGGGTAGGTGGAATGGTTTATTTCTCCCTCCCGTGCATCTCTGATAGCAGGTTCCTGAGCTGCTGAAGAGAATTTCTACTACTAGGAGCACAAAAGGTGCCATTACCAGTGATCTGGGAGCTTCTTGTGGACAAAGCACCAGCCTCCCAACATCCCTGGGGCACTTTCTGTCACCACAAACCCAAACCAGAATGGTAGGTACCATATTGCTTCTCTACCCACCACATATCTTTGTCCTCTCCAGAGGGATTTAACTCCTTGGTTTTTGCCTCGCTCATTCCCACACAAACATTTCCCAACTATGGCCCAGACTGTGGGAGCCACAGGGGTCCAGTGGGTCCCAGGGGATCTACATGAGTGCATAGCCTGGACATTCAGGGATGGATGCCATCTGGAGGGAGGGACAGAGACTACCAGAGTGCTAGCTGCCTCCACCCAGACTTTTTTTCTCCATTTCCCCTCCCTAACCTGTGGCTAGTAAGAGAGACAGTTAAGCCACCACCCCAAGGCTTTCCCAGAGAGTGGGGCTCAAACCTTTCCTCTTAAGGTCCTGCAGTAGACTAAGAGGTGCTTAGACTGTGAGCTCCAGTCTCAATGGTCCTCCCTGGTGCTGCCTACATGGTGGCTACATCAGAGAAGGGCACACCCCAAAGTGAAGGGATGTCAAACTTGCTTGAGCACCTCATGGACAACTCTGGATGAGCATGCTTCTCCCTAGCATGGTCAGGGATTAATCTTTAGGGGTTCAGGGACAGGCCTGCAGGCCAGATCCCATAACCCCAGATCTTGATCATGTTGCTTAGGGACACAGAGGGGAGATCTGTGAACTCATCCCAGGAGGCAAGAGAGCCTTCATGGGTAGAATGGAGAGGAGGGTACAGTGTGGGTCCTAGCCCCAGGAAACTTGCAGAGCATTCTTCCCCCAACAGGAAGGCAACATTTTCAGCCCAGGCTGAGATCCTGGGCAGGGAAGCTCTGTAGTCCACAGCACAACTGCAGGGGAGCTCAGCTAGGTTGAGTTCTTCCCTGTCTGCAGTCACCAGAAGGAAATTGTGGAGCAGAAGGGAGAAGAGCAAAACCCACTCTTGACAGCCAGATTGTGAATTTCAGATGGCCTCATCTCTACAAGCAGACTTTCTGGTTGGGTGGGGCCACTTCAGCCCCACCCTGGCAGCTTTACCCAGAAACTGGGAACAGATCTTTGATCCCTACTGAAACAGCTCCCTTGCCATCTTTTGTGGAGTCTGATGGTAAGCTCACCCAACCCAGGCCTGCCCAGCTTCACTTCCCCACCTTCCTCTGCTGTGACAGAGAATAAGGACTCAACTGGAAGTTCCAGGGCCCTACCCACCACCTAGGGCATTCAAGTCCTTCTCCTGAGAGTCTAGGCCAGTCACAGGTCCCAAGAACAACACTGCAGCTTGTTCCTTCTGGCAAGCACCACCTACTGACAGGTAGGTCAATTTGCACAGCTCTTTACAGCATTTACTTACTGACTCAATCATACAGGGTGTGGTTGATTCTCACCCACAAGCACCACCTACTGTCTCAGAGATTAAACTGGGCATGCCGTTACAATATACAATGTTAAAAAAAAAAAGGAAGGATTTCAAAGACCTTCATTCTCCCTCATCAAAGAGAGACAGAGAATTGGCCCACTAACATAGTTCACCACTGCTACAGCCTACAAACAACTAGCAACTGAGAAAACCACCACACTAAGGATATCCATAACAAAGGCATCCACTAAAACCTAGAACCTAGATAGCCATTAAAGTACCCATAAGCAAAGCCAAAGGTTCCTACTCAACATTAGCTACAAATACACACATATGAGTTGGGAGCTGGGGGAAGAGCCCCATCTAAATAAAGAAAATCCAAAAATAAGAAGCAACAGCTGTTCCAAATGAGAAGTAATTAATGAAAGAACTCTGGAAATATCAACAATTAAAGTGAAAAGACACCCTCAAAAGGGAACACCAGCTCTCTAGCAGTGAATATCAACCAAAATGAAAATATTGAAATGACAGATAAAGAATTTCAAATATGGATGGTAAAGACGCTCAACAAAATCCAAGAGAAAATGGAAAACCACCAAAAAGAAATCAGAAAAACAATGAAGGGAATGAATGAAAAATTCACTAAAGAGAGTGACATATAAAAAAAATAGAACTTTTGGAAATAAAAAATTCACTTAATACAAAACACAATAAAAAGTTTTAAGAATAGACTACACAAGGCAGAAGAAAGAATCACAGAGCTTGAAGACAATTCTTTTGAATTAACTCAGTAAGTCAAAAATAAATAACAGAGAAGAGGAATGAACAAAACCTACAAGAAATATGGAATTATGTAAAACATCCAAATATAAGAATCACAGGAATCCCTAAGGATGAAGAAGAAAATTCATAAGGGCTGCAAAACTTAGTTGAGGAAAACTTCCCTGGTCTTGCTAAAAATTTAGACATCCAGGTACAAGAAGCTCAATGAACATCAGGGAGATTTATCACAAAGACACAATCACCAAGACACATAGTCATCAGACTGGCCAAAGTCAACATAAAGGTGGAACTCCACAAAGGCAGTGTGACCCTGATACTGAAGCCAGGAAAGGACACAAGAAAAAAAAAAAAAACTACAGACCAATATTCCTTATGAACATAAATGCAAAAATCCTCAATAAAATACTAGCAAACAAAATTCAAGACCACATAAAAAAAATAATCCACCATTATCAAGTTGGCTTTATCCCAGGCACACAAGGATGCTTCAACATACATAAATGAACAAAGTGATTCAACACATAAACAGAAGCAAAGACAAAGACCATATACGGTCATCTCAATAGTAGATGTAGAAAAAGCATTTGACGAAATTCAGCACCCTTTCGTTATAAGAAGCCTCAAAAAACTAGGCATAAAAGATAACAAATTATAAAATCCATATATGGCAAACCCACGGCCAGCATCATACTGAATGGGGAAAAGTTGAAAGCATTCTCACTAAAAATTGGAAAAAGAGAAGGATGCTCACTGTCAGCAGAAGTTGAGTGTGGAATCCACTGGGCATGGTGAATGTGTGTTGTTTACTGATTGTGTAGAAGGAATAATGCCTTTTTCTTTCCAGAATAAATTAGTATAATGATAATATTTTGCTACTGATTTTAATAGCATTTTGATGATTTGACCAGGGTGGGGGTGGGGGGAGCTGGTGGTGAGGGACACTTGTTGAAAGACTAGGGACTTACATATCACTGTGTCCTTCTACTTATCATATTCAAGTCAAAGACTCTTACTTTTTCTGTGGTATGCATATTGTCAACTGCAGTATTTTTCTGTTTTTATCCTTAGTTTGTCCTTCATAATAAGAGATTATTTGTCATATAAAAATAAAATACAGGCCAGGTGCAGTAGCTTACACCTGTAATCCCAGCACTTCAGAGGGCCATGGGGAAGAGACTCCCTTGAGGCCAGGAGTTCAGCCTGGGCAACATAGGAAGACACAGTCTACACAAAAAAAAAAAAAGAAAAAAAAAAATTTTAATTAGCCAGATATGGCAGCATGTGTGCACATATAGACCTAGCTACCCAGGAGGCTGAGGCAAAAAGATCACTTGAACCCATGAGTTCCAGGTTACCATGAGCTATGATTGTACTACTTCACTACAGTCTGCATGACAAGGTGAGACCCTATCTCTAAAAAAAATTAATAATAAAATAAAAAATATAAAACAAAAGACAAGAAAAGATTTTTGAAAGTAGAAGAACTCACTGATGCTCATATAGGAAGGAAAACAAACACTCATATTAATTACTGGTTTGGCAATAAGTATAAAATTGTACCACCTTTCAAGTAAGCAATTTGACAAAATAAATCAAATGTTTAATTAGAAGTATCCTCCAATCCAGTGATGACAACCACTTCTAAAAATTTACCCTGTGGTTCTCTTCTCAAACTTGATTTTTCTGTGTACCCTGTAGGATACTACAATGGTGTCCCAAGAGATATTCAAATTATCAGCATATTGATTTGATATGGGAGAATTATTTTCTTGACATCAAAAAAATTATATTTCTATGAGCATAGATTGATGAATGCAGAACTTTCGTATTAGTGAACCCTGCAAAATCCAGTCAATGTGAGTTGAGCATGTGACTACTCTTGACTCCTTTGGGCAAATAGACTGAATAGTGTGATTTCTCAGAGAGTCTTAAGAGTTTACTAAAATTCATATTTCTAAATATCCTTATTATTTGTAATTTTTCTCTATTGTTTGACTCACCACCCAAAGAAGCATTTAGTCAAACCTCATGTGAATGTTACAATTAGATATATTTAGTAATATTTATCTCTGAGATACTTATTAACTGCAGAGGTTAAAAAATGAGGGGGATAAGTAATTTTAATATCAATTTTCATATCCATTAAAAAGTATGATTTTAATTGAGAATGTAGAGTTGTGTTTAAAAGCATCAATTTGATGCATAAATAAAAACTGACAGATGAGATAGGTAGGAAAATGCAGTACATAAAATCATCAGTCTCAAATATTGGTCATTATATTTACCTGAGGCTTCTGATAATGCACTTGACATTAAAGTTCTGTGAAACTGATAGTTCTCATCAAAACCTTTATGTACCAGAATCCACTTCATCATTATTCATCAAATGCATGTTGCATCAAAGGTTGTGTTTTTCTTGATTTCTTTTTCATTATATTCAATAGAATTAATTTTAGGGAAACATAGCTTGATTATTCATTTTTAATAAATATTTGATGAAATAAAGAAAACTTTTAAGAACTAGGTCTCCTAGGGAGATATATGCTGATTTAGTGAGAAGAATGTTCTGACAGAGTTTTTAAACTCTGTTATACTGATATTTTTTGTTATGGAAGAAAGAAAACATAAAACAAAGAGAAAACATCTAGATAAGATCAACAAAATTTTATTAACCTTAATAATAAATTATAATTAACTTATTTTAGGAATTTTATTTTTAAAGGTTTATTAAAATTTTGAATGTTAAAAGTGAGAAATGGGTGGCTGTTTTTATATGTGACAAAACACAATGAAAACGAGTTTGCCTATTGAGTAAGAAATGTTACTGATGTGTACTTTTGAATTATTAGTGACTCTTGGTTCATTTGCATTTAAAAAAGGGATGGAGTTTGGTTTCAGACACTGAAATAGACTTATAAGTACATCAGAGATTCTTTCAATCCACCACAATACCCAGGTGTCTTCGCATCTAACCAAGATGAAACCATCAACATTTCCACAGAGTGGACTGAAATGATTGCACGTCATCTTTCAGTAGCAATCTGCCATTTATATTCATGAATTATCATAAAAGAATAAAGCAATGAACATATTATTGTCATTTGCACCCACATATGTGTGTGTTTCTTGAAATATCATGATGCCAAGAAGGATATAAAAATTTAGCAAGATGCTGGATTTTATATGCTATGGAAATTGGTTTAATGTATAGACTCAGTGCAACATCATCTTATCACACAGGGAAGCAGCAAGACAATTATTAGTACTTTTAGTAAATAGTTTCAAAATGTATTATTAAAACATATTATAAATTGTATTTCAAATATACACACTTTAAAGAAAATATTATAAATGCATGCACATATGAAATATTATATAATGTATGTATATTACATATGTGTACATGTATAAAATAATGTCCCATTATTGTAAGAGCCACTTCAGGTGTAGCTTGCACTCTTTTCTTCTCTGCCTTAGGGATACACCAGATAAACAACTTGTAGAACACTGTCCTTGAAAATGATCATGGTAGTACATAGAGATACAAGTATAGTGTTCTGAATGATTATGGAATTGTTGTATTAAAAACAAAAGAAACAAACTAAAACAAGTAAAAATAATGAGAATATTTGAGTCCTACAGTGAACTTTTATACAGTTTATAAAAATTGGTAGATTTTTACAGTCACATGGGAATATTGACAATTCGTTGAATTTGTAGGTAAATATAGCAGGTTATAAAGCATATATATCACATTATCCTATTTTTATAAAATACTTTTTGGGGATGGACAACATGTATCCTATGTTGAGAGTTGTCATCTGTAATGGGATAGACATTACCATCTTATCAACAGGTGGTTCTCCTTTACTTCTAAATGCTCTTGAGAGTTTACCTGATGGTGAATGAAAGACACAATTCCTCCTTCAGAGAGTTTCCCACCTATTGGAAGAAACAGATATTTGTGAGTTATAAAATATTTAGCACTTTGATGAGTGTTAGCAGATTAAGATATCATGTAAAATAAGCAGCATGTGTAATATTATCTTGGTCTAGTACAGAGCCTCTTCATAGCCTTTCCTGGTTAAGCATTCCTGGAGTAGACATTGGAAAATGAGTAGAAGTGGACTAGTGGAAGTGGAATTGCAAGGGGCAATGTGATGTAGACAGAAGCAATACAATATTGAAAGACTTGAGTCATAGAACATTGTATATTTGAGAAACTGAAAGATATTCAATATGGAATACTGAAGAGAAAATGGAGGTTCAATGTAACAAGATGGGGAGAAACAGATGGAAGTCGGATTAGTTAATCGGGTCCTTGCAACAGTTAACAAAGCTGTTTTTTAATTCCTACTGGAATATCTCAAATAGGAAATGACATGAGCCATTGGGATTTTTAAAGAATCTCTCTGAATGTCACGTGAGAAGAGGTTACAATAGGGTAAGAGAAAATTTAGGAAGACCTCTTGTGAGACTACTGTACTTTTCCAAGAAAACTATGATTATAAATTGGACTGTTACAGAGAAATGGATATGGGCCATTTGCAAAACATTGAAGAATAAATTCAAACAAGAGTTTATGACATATTAGAGAGGCTAAAAGACAGGGAGATTTCAAGAAATATTCTTTTGTTGATTTATGAAATAACATGAATGGTAGGGATAGTAAGTGAAAAAGGAATAATGGAAGAGCATCAAGAGTCAAATTGGAAGATAGCTGTGAGTTTTAGATGCTTTAGATGCTCAGAATTGGAAAATTAACATGCAAAAGCAGTTGTGAGAAACTATTTAGCGGAATTCTTCATTTTTGCAGGTGAGGAGGTGAACATCAGAGAAGTTAAAAGTCTAAGACCTATTAAGCATTATATAAAATATGCATACATATAGACACAAAAACCTTGCACCATATTGCCAAATTGTCCATTCTGTAATGAATACATACCTAAAATCTGTCATTCTGATATATTTGACAATTTACAGTAAAAAAAATGTGATTTTTGTATAACTTCCAAGGGGGGAAAAAGTGTAATGGGAAACAATCATCATGACCATAAATTAGATAATTAATTATTGAAAAATAGGGTAATTAATTATCCATTCAATAAGCCCAAAAATGTAAAGCAACTATTAAGATGAAACATATTAACCTCCATATATTTGATTCCACTCTATGTAAGGTACACATTGTATTGTACATTGTTAATTCCAGTGGATTATAATACAATGGTTATGATACATAATAATGTATAAATGCATTTATGGGACATAGTATCTGTATGGCATTCATTATGTCACACAATAAAGCATTTATCAGGTGCCTTTAATGTGCCAGATCCGTGCTATAGAATATGAAAATGAGCAAGCGATAATGCCTCCTCTCAGGAATTCTGTCTAGTCACCTAAAAATTATGAGAATCAAAAACCACAGATTCAAAACATGTGGACTATGACGGTGAAAGAGAGCTATAAAAAAGAAACCATGAGGAAGAGGCACTTTAAACTTTTCCCACTGAAAACAATATGTGATTTCTTTAGTGTGCTCTGCAATTTTCTGAATGAGGAGTGTATGCGTACGTGTGTGTGTGTGTGTATGTGTGCCCATGTGCCATAGACACTGTTCTTGGAAGAACAGGAGAATACGTGTTCATAAGTAAACGCTATGGAAACGAAGGAAAAGACAATACGAAAAATTAGACTTCACTTCCAACATTCCTGTTTCTTGATACCCACTTGGGAGACACAGTTAGAAATCAGAGCTTTTCCGCAATTTATTGAGTCCAGGATGGACTGGAACACGACAGATTCACCTAACAGAGGATGCAATTCACCTTCGATAGATGGGATTTTTGCTTCACAAAGAGTGATTCAGAGGAGGAAATGGAAAATTATGAGCTAATATGTATTTAAAACCAAAGAAAATAAAAAGAAAGACACTTATTATGGCACATACTGAGAAATGTACATGAGAACAATTGTACCAGATGCCAATTTGCAGTGTGCTCTAGAGTAAAAAAAGGAAAAAAAAAAAAAAAGAAAATGATTTTCCAAACTGAAGTTAAAAATTAACACAAAGAATAATAACACTAATAATATTTGTAAATGATGAACTCAATTACAGAATATTTTTATACTCAGAGTTCTGGTGCTTTAAAATTTTTAGACATAAATTTGGTTAAATTTCTTTCATTTTCGAAATGATCCTCTCTGCTATAATCTGCCTTAATATATAGTAATAGAACAGCTCAAAACTTCCTCGCAGAAGGTTGCCACAGCAACAACCCTTCGATATACATGCATGAAATTGAAGGGAAAAATACAGGTGAAATGCAGCGGACCATGGAATGTAATATAGCTGATTTTCAAGGGAGGAATAAGATATCCAGTGGAGATGGAAAAAAGGGAAAGGATCAGACTGCAGAACGGGCAAATTATTTTGGCATTGGCCATCTCTGGTCTCACACAGCTCTGGATGTATGTCCAGAAAACCTGGCACAGAGGACTATTGCTCCTGAGAGATAAGCAAACAGAATGGACACAAAGCTGCTTCTTGAGGCAGCAGCAGGGGGACAAATTATGTCTTGAGGGCTGACCCATAGCTAAACAGACCTAAGGTGAGATGGACTCACGAAAGAGGAAGCTCAGTCTACATCTACTCCCAGCTACCTTTGATGCCAAGTATCCATATGTCTTTGCCAACATTTTCATGCTTTGTGTGCTCTAAAGCAAAATCAACTTGAAGAAAGTTCAGCATTGAGTTTAGTTATTTCACCCTCTTCTTGAAACCTTTGATGCTAGTGAAAGGAGAATTTCTTGACAGAATCAAGCCAGTTAAACATATAAAGGAGGCAGTGCTTGACTTAAACAATATTACAGCCCTGCTTCTTCTGGTGACCTCTCCTACCTTCATACTTCAGTTCTCAGGTGCCTGATACCAGTGGACATACTGGGTAGCCGCCAAAATTTAATACCTATCACTTCATCTACTCTCTAGAATTTCCTTCCTTTGCGATTTCCCTTATTCTTTATTTACACTCAAATTCACATTAGCCTATCTCTTTTCCTCAGGGTCATGGTAAATAACTTTAATCAATCTAATAAGAAGGGCTAACATTTACTGGGATACTATTGGTACACCTAGGCTAAGCCATTTATGGGCATTATCTCATGTAGCACTTACGACTGTACTAGGAAGTCGATATTGTTAATATTATTTCCATATTTAAGGTAAGGAGTCTAAGTGTTCAAGGTGTTGTATCGCTTGAATAAAGTCACACAGCTAATATGTGAAAGTCAGGAACTGAGCCCACAGCATAACTCCTGGGTTTACAACTAACCCATGTGAAGACTTCTATGAACTATAACACCCTAGAGTGTATTTCTCTACTCCTGAACAATATTTCCTTTTCTCAGAGGAATCTTTAGTGTACTGATAGAAAGCACTGATTATGAATGAGATTTCAGATTAAGTTTGACTCTATTTCTAAAGTTCTACCACATGAATGACTGTCTTTTCATTTTCACTAGCATTTTTGCTAAATCTCTGCTCCCGGCTTCTGTGAAGAATCGCCTCTCACTGAAATCCTAGCATCTGTCTAGCTCACAGAATTCAATGCTCAGGTGTGTCTGTGACTGAAGCTTTTCTGGGTGACACACTGCTCCCTCTGCTGGACTGTGGAGGACAGAGAGAAAAGCATCTTTAAATCCTGAAGTTTGACGTGGTACCAAACTTTCTTCACAATTATTAAGAAATTGAGAGAGACAATAACAACAAAAAGTCTGAAGAGCATGATGGCACCAGAGAGCCAACAAATAAATAAGGATTCCATTGAGGCCTTTCCCTAGTGAAGATGTGTCTTTTCTGACAAGGCTTTTGGTTTTTATTTAGGAGGTAATGCAAAGATATGTTTTCAACATCAACAGCTCGCAATTGTCATCATGATC
This sequence comes from Avahi laniger, assembly GCA_963575035.1. Lineage (NCBI taxonomy): Eukaryota > Metazoa > Chordata > Mammalia > Primates > Indriidae > Avahi > Avahi laniger. Next base: position 182,231 of record CAUYSK010011247.1, on the reverse strand, counting down.
TGTTTTGAAGATAGATCTGGCATGACTTCTTAAATTTCTGCTATTTGTGAACGATTCCTGATATGTAGACTGCACATACTTTGTTCTTCTGGGAACCTTTTACAATCCAGAAAACTACCAACATGAGAGAATATGCACTGACATGATAAAGCAATTTATAGCAAAGATAATCTAAGTTTACTGCAATGTAGATAAGATTCTGAATTATTTGTAGTGAAAAAATATGACAAGAGTAGCGGCTGAGTTATTTAAAATCTTAAAATACAGTTAAGCTCATATAAATTCAAGTAAAATGGAAAGATTCATCATTTCTTAATCTCACTCATTCATTCATTCATTCAACAAACACTTACAACATTCTGACTATGTGATAGGCTCAGAATTGGGTATAGAGAACATTGTTTCCACATTTCTCCAAAAGCAAACCCTGATCCTGGGAAGCACCAAGGTAGGAGAAGAGGAAAGTAGAGTAAGACAGAGAAAAGATGGCAGCCAATGAAGGGAGCATTAAGGCAGCTACTATGGTGGGTCACTAGAATTTAATTGGGCTGGTGAACTCTGGGAGCCAATATAGAGCATGTTCATTATAATTATCCTATCTTAGGAGCAAGATGGCTGGATTATTTATACATCAGCTTTTATAAGTCATCAGCAGAGGGCTGAACATAGAATGGCGGATCTAGGATCTCTGCATGCAGCGTATGTGAGCAGAGCAGCTGCCACTAAAGCGAGCCCAGGCAAAGGATGTGGGGTTTGGTGCACTAAAATGTTAAGGCCCGGAGAGTATAAATAGGCCACCCGTATATCTGCTGGAGAACACCAAAGTGGTTGGACACAAAAACTAGCATTAAAGGGCTTTCAGTCTAGTTAGAGATAGAAGTTAGGAACACAGAAGATTGATTGGGGCTGACCTGGTTTGACAAGAAAAAAGAGAATTACCCTTCACTGTTTGTGATTTAGAGGAAAAGAGATAGAGATAGTTGAGAAATAGGTAAATATGTAGGTAGAAGAATAAGCAGTTGATGAAACAAAGAATATGGATCCCATCTTCTGATGAAGTAGATAATCGCTGAGGGTCAGAGGAGAGAGAGTTCAAAAAGAGATGTTCCAGGAACAGGAAAGGGAGACCATCAAACACATTTTGTAAAAAATTACACTTAGTGTTGAAATATAGAGTGCAGAAAAGCAATTTATAAAATCTTTAATTATCGAACATAATTTTGAAAGTCTCTTGGACAATAAGTATAGAGGTTGGGAGATATTAATGAAGAGGAAACAATGGATCCATACTTCTTGACTTTCCTAATATCATATCAGTCTTATAACGCATTTAGCTGATCTCTTAAAAATCCGATCTTACTTTCAGTAAGCACTGCAGAACACTGACACTACTAGCCCACATCAAATCACCCACTCTTAAAATCTCAGCTGATGCAAGTAATATTCAGGAAGAGTTGTTTAATGGAAAGACTTTCCATCCTCCATTCACTTCTATGAATATCTTCTTATTTGGATCCAATTCTTACTTGGACAAGCAGAAACACATATGCCTGGAGCACATGACAATTTTCACTGATTTATGTACACTTGTATTTCAGATTTTATTAAGTATCTAAAATAAATAGTCATAATCAATTTGCTTCTGTATTTGTCATGAATTTATCATTGATGATATTGCCATTATATTATCCTATGTAAGTCCCATGTGGAAAATTTTCTCATTTTAACTGAAGAAATGATATGTATCTCCCCCTCTGATAAAATACTGCAACTTCTTTTGCAACACTACCCCTGATAAAAGGAGCTTGAAAATAAACATAAGGCCAATTTTTTTTTGTTTTCATTTATCATATTGGCCATTTGCTGTATTACTTGATAGTGATTTCCTATTTTTATTGTCATTAGCATTGTGAATTTTGTTGTATGTGACTAAAGTTCTTAGTAGAAAAAGAAGTATAAATAAATTCTGAAGTAAAAATGATTTCTGTAGCAATGTAATTTTTAAAAAAAATGACAAAATATAAGCATCCAAAGGAATATCCGTCTCCTCCTGTCCATGACTATATACAGAATGAAGCCACTTGCCCTATTTATGCTAACCCCATGGCATCAAGGTCACTGCTCTGTCTTTGCCACCAAGCACCTTATCATGACGATATAAGTTACTGTCTACAGGGAGTCTATGACATCAATATAACTGCATGAGAGCATCAGGAAGCAGCTTATTTCTCACCTCTACATACTTAAGAAGGGGACATGGATTTAGTGAGACTCCATTTGTCAGTTTAAGTTTATCAATTTTTCACATCCTCAGAATAATCTCACAAGTTAGAATCTATTTCATAGAGGCTAAGTAAACTTGCCAGTAACAGAAGGGGTCGAAATTTAAACATAGGTCTGTCCAAATTTAGAATATTCTCTCCGCCAAAATACTTGATTATGACTCTTAATTTTGGACTCTACTGATAATAGTATGTAAAGAAGGAAAGAGATGGGATGGTGTGATAGTTAATTTTATATGTCAACTTGGCTGGGCTAAGGAATGCTCACAAGCTGGTAAAACGTTATTTTGGGGTGCATCTGTGAGGGTGTTTCTAGAAGAGATTACCATTTGAATAGGTAGACTGAGTGAAGAAGACCACCCTCACCAATCTAAATGGGCATCAGCTAATCCACCGAGGGCCTGAATAGAATAAAAAGGCAGAGGAAGGGCGGATTTGTTCACTCTGCTTGAACTGTAACATCATCTTCTGTCCTCTAACATTGATGCTCTTAGTTCTTGGGCTTTCAGACTCCAGGACTTACACTAGCAGTTCCCTGGTTCTCAAGACTTTGCCTTGAACTGGGAGTTACATCAGTAGCTCCACTGATTCTCAGGCCTTCAGGTTTTGACTGGAACTATCCCATCTGCTTTCCTGAGCCTCCAACTTGCAGACAGGAGATCATGGGACTTCTCAGCCTCCAACATCTTATCAGCCAATCTCTCATAATACATCTCTTTCTTTATATCTCCATCTAGCCTGTGGGTTCTGTTTTTCTGGATAACTGACTAACACAGGTATATTAATACATAATCAATGACTGGTGACTAGAAAAGAATAACAAGCCTCATTAATGACAGTTCTAACAAAGACCATTAATTGTGTCACATCATTAACTATTCTTACCATCTAATGTGACATGTCATTCTTATATACTTTTAAAGAATTGTTTATAAGTCTCTATAGGGCTTTTTTTGCTATGTCATAAAGAATCATTAAACTTGCACATGTCTATTTTCTAGGGAAATAGAGAATACGTCAGTGCAGTGGATGGCTCTAAGAGCAAGGCTGAGACACCTGAGGAGGAGGGTAACTGAAATGGCTCTATGCTGGCAGAACTAAGAGCAAAAAGATGAGTAAAGATAAAAAGCACACATTAGTGTTAAATGGTCTCAGCAAAGTAGTAATATAAGAAATAGAGTCAATGCATCTCTCCTCTGCAGTTTGGGTGAAAAGGAATGCTAGCTAGTAGCTTTCTCTAATCTGCACATTTGCAACTTAGAGTATGAATAAATCAGTACACTGTCATTTACACAGAGATAATAAGTACAGCCACTGACAGATCATCTTATCATGAGGAAGTGTGGGTAACTAAAGGTATGTGGTTACTATTTTCCACGTTCACTTGATTTTCTTCATCCTTTCAGTGACAATAATAGCAGTTTCACATGTCTTGGGTAGTGCCAAGGATCATCACTTAAAGCACTCACTATCATTGTTTGGGTAAAAATGCCAGAGGAGAATGCTATCTGCTATTATAGTCAAAATCCTGTTAACAAGATGAATTTCTCCCAAGAGTGAGGCTGAAGTGAAAGCTACATCTCAGGTGATGGGTTGTCCACTCAGTTACAATTACCAAAAGGGATGAAATAAATCAAGAAAAATGTCTGGTATGGGCATCCTTGGCACTAAGACACTGTTTTCTGATGTGGTCTTTGAGCTTCTGCACCAGAATCTCCTAAGGATGGTTTCAAAAATCTACCAAATTAGAACCTTTAGAAGTGGCACCCAGAAATATGCATTTTTAACAAGCAGATAAAACATATTAATATTAAAGTTGACTCCTATTCACTCCATTTATGACATTATCATCAACATACTTCATTAAAAACACAACTTTCTTTTTATCATCAGATAAAACTGTCATACCCAATAGGACTGTATATAATGAATGTTTCATTTTCATTGAAAGCAGTTAAATATTTGAAAGTCCAAATATCTGAAGCCCAAATCTCACTAATCTATTTCTTATTTATTTATTCTTATATTTAAAATACAAGAATTCAAAGGATTTACATCAATGTGATGATTAGTCCTTGAATGATGTAAAAAATTGTTACAAACATTTTAGAAAACATAATAGAAAAACATCTACATCCTTCAAGCTAGAGCTAGTATTTAACAAATTATTCTTGCCTCTCTTCATACCAAAGACGATTTTGGTAATTTTTGTGACTAGTTTATCAGAGGACTGAACAAAAATTTCTGCCAGTCTGATTAACATGGTTATGATTGAACCATGTCCTTTAATTGTGGGTTCCTGGATGGCTAATTCTGTCACTTGCTATTTGTCAAGCTCACATAAAGGGAAATCAACCATGTGTTACATAACCTAATTTTCTTATGGGATTCTGAGTAAACGCATGTGGCCAAAACTGAATAAGATGTCTGTAGATAGGCAATTGGAAATTAGTAAAAAACTAAGAGGAAAAAATAAAACAAAGAAACTAATAAAGAGTTAATGAAATATTTCTCTCTTGTATCTGTCTTAAGGGTGGGATAATTTTATTATGAGGTTGTTTTAACATCTATATTCCCTAAATGGAGTTTGATTTAATAGAGCTACATGAAGATTTCAATATTGTTTTCTCTCCTGAGGACTATAAATTATAGATTCATTTTTTGAAAGAACAAGACAAAATTAAATGAACAGATTCTGGTAAGATTTCTAGTCAATCACTAGCTAATGACCAACTGAAATTCTTCATGTTCTTATCAAATAGCCATTTAACAGAAAATTAGTATTAGTTGTCAAATAGTATTAGTATAATACCAGCTTCAAAATTTGTATATTTATCACCCACTATTACTACTATTGCATGTGATTACAGTGAAAATGTAAACAGCAAGAAATTCATTTTTTTCACTTACATACATACCCATTCACTTTTCATCAACATTTATTAAGCATCTACTAAATGTGGAGATTTATACTAAACACTCAGTAAATTGAAGAAAAACAATAATCTGATATATCATCATTTATGTAAATTTGTAAGAGTCTACATTTGAAAGAAAAGCATGTAAGTCCATTTTAATTTTACATTTACATAGTGCTTACAAACACTAATTTACATAATCCTCATAATGGTCTTTGAGGTATGCATAACTATTTTCATCCCCATTTTTCATATAAGCAAAATTAAGGCACAGAAAAGTTAAAGAGTTTGCTCAAGGTTATACAGATAATAAGCCACAATGTAGGATGATTCAGACCCAGTCTAAAGTCACTGTGTCTAACTGCCATGTTATGCAGACTGCAACATGGGACTACTGTTAAGAGGTAAGAATAAAATTATACATTGGAATCATTTTCTTGTTATGCTTTTTGTTCTGTGTCTATTTCTTAATCTGGGAAAATCACAGAACTTTTGGAAAACCTTTCTACCTACTACAATAACCTTATGACACCTAGTATAAACCATTAACAAGTTCTCCATTCTTTATTTAAGGTTTCAGAAAAAATATATATAATTTTTCATACAATAAGTTATAGTCTATCTTTCTCTATAAAATATCTTCATTGGTGAGTATAGACAGTATCATGATTACTATTTACAATTTATACAATTCACAGTACAACCTCTAGAACTCTAGAGCTAAATATAGGATACTATAATCATTATTCTGAATACCTAATTTTTAAGATGAAGAGAAATTAATTTGTGTTTGTTAGTTTGCTGTGCAATGGACATTAGTCAATTTCTATCTGTCAAGGATCCTTGCCCACTCCCATATAACACCTCGATTTTCTGTTGAGGATGTACTTCTCAATTCAGTCATCTTGGAGGGACTGAACAACTGACATTTGTGAATGCCAAAGTGTCCATCTCTCCCCTCAGTGCACCTGAATCTCATGTATGTCGTAATCTGTTCAGTTCTCTCTTCAAGGACATTCTCTCTTCAAGAACATTCTCTCCTGAGCGTCCGGCAAAGATGAGAAAGTACTTAGAGGTAATTTATCCCATGGGGACATGGCTGCAGTAGCTCATTGTGTCTTGTGTCTTGTACCTTCAGCTGTCACAGTTTTCAAGTAGTTTCTGTGTTTCTTGCTTTCTAACCCTCCAGAACTGTCATTGGTTCCAGTCCATTCTTCTCCTACATCTCTGTGCTTTATATGAATCCTTCCAGTAAAACAAGTTTCATTAATTAGCCAGTATTTGTTTCTGTTACCTACAACTATGGATCCTAACATATTATATCATGTTAATTCGTTTTTTCAAGGTCACACAGATGGTAAATGGCAGAAAAAGGACTTGAATGAACCCACCTCTCCTCACATGAAGTCTCGTACTCTTTTCATTAAGGCTTTGTACTTTCCAAAGTAGGTAGTACCTTCTCCTTCCCTTACATTCAAACTCTCACTATTCAAAATTCCTAGAACTGAATAAATTTAGTGATATTCATTTCTATTCAAATTATGTAAATGTTCATTGTTCAAACTAAAGAAAAATTGATTGGATAGAGAGGGATACATTACGGAGAATGAATCCTGTTCTGCAATATTATCCAAATTGGGTAGCAAATGGATGGTTATCAAATAAATTTTCTACATGACTAGCAAATTTTGATATTAAGACTCAGACAGTAAATATAGAATGAAAGACTTCTGAAAATTTGAGTGACAGAATAGGGCAATATCCTCCCAAATTGCTTTAATTTCTTCAATATGTATATTATATTCTCTAACAAAATAAACATCATAAGTAACTGCCCCCACCCTAAACCCTCCTAAGATAATTTCTAACTCATTACAGAAAACTTCCTCAAAATCTATAGCCTGTGATGAGACTCTCCTGTAACATAATTACAAATTTGTGCTTTAGAAGTTGTCTCCATGTAAGAAAAAGAAACATTCCATGTAAGAATGTTTCCATTAAAAAGTCCATTTCTAATTAAGATAAAAATAAAATAAGCCAAAAATGTAATAATCTATTAATTTAATAATCAGAGGTCATTTGACCTGAAATGGGTCACAGTGATCATCTAGCTTAAGATTCATGTAGTGATAAACGTGGAAGCAAAGGACCAGACTGAGAAAGTGGCTTGTATAAGTTCATAGAGCTTGCTAGTAACATCTTCTGTCTCCAGGGCTAGTGTTTGTTCTATTACACTATACACATGGTTGGAAAAGAAATGAAACTTTTATTTTGTTCTTGGTAATTATAATGGTTACTTCTCGAATTTTATTTATTAAATTTTATAAAACTTTATAATTCACAATCCTGTGTTATGAGGCCCTCTACACTATGCCACTTTATCATAAATAGTCATGTTTTTAGACACTTAGGGCTTTTGAGAGACTTGTATCCCTGCACAAGGCCAAGTTACAAAGAAATAGTGTGGGCACATAGAGTCATGGAGCAAAGGAGACCGATGAAAGAAGCAACGCAGAAACCAAGTAAAATAGAAAAAATACTCTGAGCAGAAAGAAAATACATTAAGGCTTGAATCTAAAAAAGAATGATGTAGATTTCTATTTGACAGGGAGAGGAAATGCTCTATTGGGAAACATTAAAAAAGAAATGATTCATGGCATTTCACTTTAGTCTTTATACATAAAATATGTCACTTGTGTTCAGACAAGCGGAGACGGCCACACCGCGGGTAGGAGGACAGGAAGTCATTCTGAAATAGTGAAGAACAAAGTGGCATAGATGAACTCTTTATAACTGCAAGAGATGCATTTTAAAAATTCAAATCATTTTTAAGACTATCAAGTTAACAGCAATTTTTTTTTTTTGGCATTCCAAGAAGAAAGATAATCAGATGTGAAGTCCAGAAAAACTAAAAGAGAAAACAGATGAAATAAATGGAAACCCTAACTCTTCTCTTCTGCCATCAAAATCTTTTAAATAAAGTTTTCTTGTTTTAAATGCTCCAGACACTTCAGTTGACACATCCTGTTGAATTTCAGGAAATACATAGACTGTAAAGCTTATAATATTTATTATACTAGTGTGGGATTTCATCAGAATTTCCTTCTGCTCATACATATACACAGAGCTGGTGATCTCTAATTGTTTTAATGCTGTATTTCTACATGAAGAGACTACATTGGCAGTAATTGCCATAGTACTCATTTTCTGACTGGTATCACTGTACTACATCTGCTCATCAATCATAGAAATTGATCAGATGCATTCTTAAGTAACTGAACATCATTGTTTGTGAAATAGTTACTCCATGGTTTCCCAGAGATGTGAGGAGGATGATCGCTCCATTAATCAAAGATTTTCCACCATGATCTCTTAGTGTTTCCATACTTCAGTTCTGTTGCAAACTGAAGCTAGCTAGTGCCTGAAGTACCATTCATCGTGGTCCTGGGCTTCTGCATTGCAGCTTCTGCCCCAGGTCCCAAGAACTTCTTGGTGGCAGCTCCTCACAGTGGCAGTACCCTCTCACACATGTTCTTTTACTTGGGGATTACAGAGATGGAGGTAGGCAAGTGTTAATTTTGAGATGTGATATTAGCAGTGCATGGTCAAATGTCAAATAGGCAGCAAACTAGAAAATTCTGCTTCAGTCAGTGTCCTCTTTTGGATAATATTTGGAAGCTTCAGACCATCATCAAAGTAGATTTCTGTTGCTTGAGAGACGTGGCTTTTATTTTAACCCACTACTCCAGGTGAATACAAAAATAGAGTTCTCTTTCTTTGGTTAATCAGAAATAGTTCTAAGAATAGAAGAAGGTTACACTTTGATGAAATAGGTAAGTTTGAAACACAAAGGTACTAACTGGAAGAGAATACTTAAATGAAGTGCTTTAGGGAAGTCTCTGAGCAACCACAAAATAGCATACATGTGCAAGATTCCTAATGTCAAAATTGTTGGCATTGGAAGAGGAGTTGAACAAGGATCAATATTAAAATTTTTCAGTGCACAGTTCGAATTCCTGAGATTGTGTCCCAGTAGGTCACAGCCCTGATATCTGGTTTCCCCTCCTTTCTCCAAATGAGTAACCAATTGATACTAGAGGATCCAAGATTGGGGCAGGTATTGAGGGAGGGTTATCTACCCACAGATCATGCTGTATAATTAACAAACCTCAAAATATTCCAAAAGAAACATCCTTCCTGAATACTGCAGTGGTAAATACTGTCGGTTGCCTATTTATAAGACCATCCTTCATGCTGCTCCATCTTTGCAAACAGAATCCTGATTTTGTTCAAGCATTACATGATCATGCATTTCAGAGGAGGATGCATCTAAGCCAATCATGATGTTCTTCTTATTCTTGCCATTATACTTGACTGGCTTAGATAGAGCAAGGGTTTCAATACTGACCAATAACATGTGAGGGGGAGTCTAGTTGACACCACCCTGTAAAGTTTCCTAACTCTTGTAAAGGGACACAGTACAAGAACCATTTGTTTTTCTGTGCTATCCAGAACTGAGAATCATGTTGGGGCTATAAGCGTAGCTAGTCTAAAAAGACAAGCCAGTAATGATGGAAATGGTAGTGCAAAAAGATTTAAAGAAACTGTTATCTTTGATATTTAGCCTTTTAATTAATCAAACTGGGAGTTGCCCTATTCTTTTTAAATATGAGATAAAAATCTCTCATTTAAAAAATACTTGTGTTTATTCTTTTGTTATTTGTAACTGAGCATATCCTAACTTTACATAGCAGCCAATTTATATCACTGATATAATATTGCAATTCCATATCATCTTCATTTAGATAGGTGCTGTAGATGGAAGAAAACTAAACTTATGAGTAGACGATGTGAATCAGCCATAAGTGAAAACTACGGCTGCTTTATAAAGCAGGACCTAAAACAATATGTGACTTGATAGCCTATGAGAAGCAAGGGCACAATAAAAATTAATTCATCTATGAAGGAGACAACAAGTATTAAATATACTGACAAAAATAACAGGCAGGAGATATTTCCAACTCAAAGCACAAAGTATATTGCACCTTACATTCATTATGAAAATGCAAAACAAAAGTTAGATTGAGTATGGGGAGATTTGTAGGAAGTTCTAGCCTACCAAGTAACTATAATCTTTGGAAGACCTCTCCTGGGTGAGTCAGGTGCTAGACTATTTGGTTACTAGCATCTCCATCCTGCTAGTAGTCTAAGTCTGAAGCTTTATAAACCTTCCTAACCTCCCTTAACCTCACAAGTAAACCCGAGTCAATTATTATCCCTATCATTTCTACACCAACAAAATTCTCGAATCCATCTTTGTTTCCTCTTTGTATTTCATCTCCCATTGTCCGGGCCCTTAATATCTAAGCTAGAAAATTTCAAAGACTTCTATCAGGCTTTTCTGATGCTTATCTTTTGCTCTTTTGCTCCTTCAATCCATTCTCCACACTCTTACTTAGCACTATACTTTTCAAACAAAAATTGGTGAAGTCAACACATCATGCTCAAAAATTATTCACTGACTCTCCATTTGGGGCTTAAAAATTAATGATCGAATTCCTTACCATGGCTACAAATGTCAAGTTTTTCAATTTCATTTCATGCCACTGCCAGTGACTTAAAAATATTCACTTTACTCTGGTGATGTCATGTGCTTTTCATTTTATTTTTTAAGTCATGTATGATCATATTTACATGCTTTAATTCATACTGCTTCTTCTCCTTGTAATTTGGAGATAATTTCATATTCCTACTTTTCCTGCCTAAAATATTTTAGTCATCTTTAGGCTTTGCTCAAATACAACATCCTTTCTAAAACCTTCCCTAACTTTCACAAATCAGAATTGTTCTCTCCCTTCTGTCTGGCCTTGTTGTAATGTGTTCACACTATGGTAGAGCTCTTGTTGCACAGTGTCCTCTGCAATATTTTTGACTGTGAATGAGACTGTGAGCTCTTTGAACCATATGCCTGTAGATTCCCAACTTGTTGATTGGGATCAATGGAGTAAGAGGAGAGATTTACTAGAATCATGGGCCAATTAACTGGTCGCTAGGTCATTAGGTGGAAGCTTCTCCCTACTCTGACATGAAAGGCTGGAGAGAAATGAAAAGCCTATTTTAGTAAAGTGTAGGGATAAGAAACAACCTTAAAGGCTTCTGATTGTGAAGGAAAAATATAAGTTCTCCACCACACAGGGAAAAACACTGTGTTAACTGGAAGTGGTCAATATTGCTACAAAATAGATTAAGCAAATACCAAAGATAACTATAAGGAACAAGAGATATGCTTCAGCACCTACTTGAGGTGACCAGCTTAAACCAGCCCTAATTGCTTTAACTGTCCCATAGTACCATTTAATTAGTTGTAATACTAAAATCCCCACCTAATAGAAAATTATAACGCCATTAATATGGGTTACATGAAGTTCATATAATAATTGGGCCGCGCATGCTTAATCTATTTTACGTGTAAACACTCAATGACACAATGACAGAACAATGTGTCCCTCACACAAGGGGGAAGCTATGTGGATTTTACTCTCTGGAGAAATCCTGTGCCACCCACCAGTGAGCACCCTGGGTACATAAACCCTAATAAATTCATTTAACTCACCAAGCTGGACTCTTTGAGGCATTCTTTGTTCTCTCAGCACCATCTCAGTTCAGAGAGTGGTTTTTCTACACTGTCTCAGGATTTTCCTGCAACAGACTAGAACATTTTTTTTACCTCTAATATGAAAGATTCTACACAGAATCATACTATCACAACATATTGTCTTTTAAACAGAAGCAATGCTAGGACAGAATCACATAGGCAAATCTACATCTGACCAGGGCTAGTCCACACTCCACATAGTTTGAGTCCATTCTCTGTTCATGATCTTTTAAAAGTATAAATCAGATTTTATGTTTCCCATAATAAAAATCCTTATTATTAGACAAGAAAATAAACAAAAATAACAAAAACCCTCCTTCCTTCCAAGGCCTAAAAGATCTTTTTCAGTCTGGCCACTGCTGCCTACTCTGTCTCTTACCTTGCATCAGGCTCAGAGGTTTAGTTCTTATAGTTTCCTCCACCTGGAGACTTCTTACATCAGATGTTTGCTTGTCTGGCTCATTTTCTCACTCATGACTCAGCTCACGTGTATCTGTCTTGAAAAGATCTCGCAAAATCACCCTAGCTAATATCACCTAGGATTTTTCAACATCTAAAATTATTTTAATTATTAGTTTGTTTATATGCTTATTGTGGGTTTCCCTAGTTAGAGCGTAAATTCCTTGAGGGAAAAACTTACTTTGCCTTTCTCGTTTACTGCTATATCCCCAACACAGAACATAGAACACAGTCAGAGCTCATTATTTGTTGGATGAATGAAAGAATGAATGAATAAATGTTATTCTCAAAAAGATTTTGGGGAAATGATTAGGAGAAATGGACCTCAGTATTCTAATGCTAGTGCAGGGCAGAGTATGTACATGGAATTGGGAAACAGTACATACATTGGCCTTTCTGAACAACCTCCTGAATTAGAAATGTACTGATTCAGAGTGCCTTAGGTATGAAGGGCAAATACGTTGAATAGCATTTTCTTACAGTTCTGGTAAAATTAACTGTACTGTTTTAGGCTCTTTAAAAATGTTATTTATTTGATTCTGGCATGTCATCACAAGTTACCTGAGGATAAGATCATTAAAATTCTTCAATAAATATCATTTTTTGTTTCTTAGCTGCAAGAATCATCTTTAAACTAAATGATATGCATGCTTTGTCTTAAAAGACATTCTTTGAACTTTTAACTTGGAAATAATATAAGTAGAACATAAAAACTTCAGAAATAAAAATGTTAAAATTTTCAATGCTCTTACAGAGAACAGGAATCACATTTAACTTAGGAGTCCTTTTTTCCTTAAAAACAAAGCAGATATTTTATAATCATTATTTTTGCTTTTTTTGAAAACTACTATTTTTTCCACTTTTTTAATTCTTTCAACTGTTGTCACAAATCTCCTTTATCTAATGAGTTCCCAGAGAAACCTGATTTGAGCAGTAACCAGCTTTTCAAATTATGCTTTTACTGGAAGGAAGAATTTCTGACAGAAAGTCATGCAAGTTAAGAGTCAAAGTTTTTCTTTCCTAAGCCCTCCATTTTCTACAAAAGTTTCAGGTGGCTCATTAAGACACACTAAATTGTTAATAGGTAGAGCAGATCCTAGATATTATTGAAAACCATAATAGGCTAGCATCAAAGCTAAAGGGTTAAAAAAAAAAAAGAACAGTTTCCATACAGTTAAATTCAAAACTACCATCCTTTCCATTTTTAAACATGTTGACTTAGATGACATAAGAATATAATTGGATTGCTGAATTACTTAAACACTTAAGGCTATCATTATTATGTTTTATTTAAGGGCAGATATAGCTAAGCATTCAGAAGCTGATTTTTCTTTTTTCCTCAAAAGAGGAGATAGCCATTATTTTAGTTGTTTCAGATGACAACACAATATAGAGCTATAATTTTTGGCAGCCGTCAAGAGACTGCTTGAAGTCATACTGCCAAGACCTGGGCAAAAATCTAAACTCCAGGGGACAAAAGTGAGATACTAAAGAATTAAATATTTAATTGCCTAGCTAGTGAAACCAAGTAATTTGTTAATTTAGTGTTTGATGAATCATTTGGATATATCAATAGCTTATTTTGACATCATGTTGCTGAAGGACAAAAGTAGGTATGTCTATGGTGATATAAGCTTTTCTGGGTGAAGGTAATTTGTTAAAATGGCTTCATAGAGCAGCAATTAGCTGCCCCATCAATGATACTTGACCATCTCAACTCAAAAGTAGCATAAAATATAATTCAGTAGGAAATATAATAGGGAAATGTATTACTCATGAATGTAAAATTAAAAAAATCAACTATAGAAGAGTCTAATATTCCTGAGGTAGATAAAAAGGGGAGAAAAAGAATTAAAGGCAAGACACAAGTTGCCAAACACTTATTTCATTAAGCCTGGAGAATATAAAGGTAGAATTTGATTAATTTCATTTTCAACCAGAATGTATTAGGAAGAATAAAACATTATTGGCGAAAATAACTTCTGAAATTTCTCAATGCAGTAAAAATCAAATATCAAATTGACACTTGATATAGTTTTATGGCATAGGAAATAAAGAAAGAAATACATACATTGTACTCCTACATTCATATTGGCTATTGCATTCTAATTTCCCTAAAGTTGTCAGTGAAACCATTTTTTGGGGAACAGAGTTGCTTCTTTGTAAATGATGCACACAAACAAGGGACATTGCAGTAGAGCCTTTAATGAGAGTTATTTATTTATATATGAAGGAGACATAGAGGAATTTAGGCAGTAGGGATCTCATACCTGCTCATTTGAATGTGGAGTGAGTTGATCATACAATGGAAATCAACAAGACTTCAGGAACACTGTAGAATAGAAGCAATACATTGACTTGAGAAATACCAAACTGCTCTAGAATTATTATTGTGGTAAAGATGTCATGAAAGATCAAGAGATTTTGAAGAGGCAACATATACTGTCTTCTGAAATAGTACCACTCAATTTGAAAGAGTATGAGTATGCTCATGACTTTGGAGAAAGACAAAGGAAAGCTTAATATATGTTACTTACACTGTTTTATTCACACTTCTAGGGTCCTGGATACAGGTGATGTCATTTGGTGCTTAAAGGATTCTGAGCATATTTTAGAAGCAATTTCTATCTAAATGAAATATAAAATTTTAATACTTAAAAAACTAACCAAGTATTATTATCTCTCTATTTATATTGACATGAATGGATATTTCTACAAACATGTTTAATGAAAAGCAATTCATAGAAAATGTTTTAAAAGTTATTTTCTATTCTGTGATTATTATGTGATTCCCACCATTTTAGGTACTAGTAACTTGATGCAACTGATTGCTGGTAATCTGCTTTTACATTTTATAACTAGTTCCAGGGATTAATACTTAATACATGTTTACTAATGAGTAAATAAAGAAATAAGTATATATGTGAATAACTGAGTAAATACCCAACCCTTCATCTTTTTGCCACAGAAACAATATTACCTTAGCCTCAGTTATTCTCTAATAATTTTCTAACAAAGCCTAATTGTTTATTTAGATAGATCCCAATATACTTTTTCATAAGTCAGGGCTGAGCTTTCTGCTGTTGTTGCTATTTTGTTATCTTTGAAACAAATATTCCATGTCTACTGTTTTCAAGCCAAAGGTTATTTCTTTGCTCTTTCACTTTCTTAAAAGACAATTGGTTAAAAAATCAGTCTCCTCCCTTGGCATGGTGATCTCCGATATACCTAAGCCAATTGAATTTTAAAATTGCAATCTGCTTGAGCCTACAAAGGAAACTGTGCAATTTAGTTAAATATCAGATTGCCAGTCAATAGGGAAATAGTGTAGATAACTATGGATAATGATCATTTGCTGCTTTAGGAAACATTCCAAATCACCACTTCATACATACTAACAAGTATTGACATCTACACAATAACATAAATATACAGATTTCTGCTAGGCTTTTGCCATTTGCAAGACTTACATTATTACACTTGATCTTGGTAAAGCATTTGCACTTTGCTAAATTCTTGATAGATTCTGGTACCATTTCTTTCCGCAAATAACTACATAACTTGTTTAATCTTCTGGAGCTTAATTTAAAATCTCTGCAAGCGGATGTTGGACGGAAGGAGACAATTAGTCTGCTGAAGAAATGGAAATGTACTTTGAAGTAAACTCATATCAGTTTTGCTAGAAATACCATGGTTAGTTATAAAAAGGTGGGATGCAAGTCTGAGGGCAAGTTACAGCCCTGTGTGTGAGAGAAAAAAATAAATGGAGAGATAAAATATGACTGAATTCATTGCCTGGGTTTATTTGTTTAGAACACTGTGCCAACTCTGACAGCTGTAATATGAATAGATGTAGAGTGCAGAAAAAAATAATTTAATAGGACATATGCAGACTATTTTCTATTCTCATCAATAATTTGCTACTACCAAAACAAGAGTTCTCCTTTTAGCTCTGTAGTCAGAATTTTCTCTTAATTAAAAACACTGTGAATTGAAGTGCTTCCTTCTCTTCCCCCATCTCTGTTAAGACTCACATTTTTCAGAAAGTACACTCTGTAGAAATATAAATCCCACCTTTCTGCTGATAGTTTTCTTTCTTACTATATAAAATGTAATGACTATTTTGTTGGTATTTTATTTGCTTTGACTTTTTTTCAGTAAAATTGTAAAGTGCTAAGCCAAGAAATGGTTAAGAAAATAGCATAAGAGAAAGTTTTCTCTCTCTTTTACACAGGAAGTAATCAATATTGAGCTTTGCCTCCCAAATTATGCCAATATTATTTCTGCCCTAAGCCATGCCTATGATTCTACAAGTAACCAGGATCAGGAAAATAATTTCCATTAAGCTATTTTTTGATTCACAGTAAAGCTAAGCAGCATAAGTAATCCACAGTAAAGTCTCAAAACAGATGTTCTCAGGCATAGGGCTGGTGGATGACAGGGTTCCTTGGCTCTAGTATAATATGAACAGATATACGTGGGCCACCCAAGGCTGGACTCACTATGGATGTCTCATACCCTTATGTTTACAGAGAGTTGGGTTAGGCAGAAAGGGAGCCATGAAGTTGGAAGACGCTGAGTTTCACAATCAAAGTTTTGGCTTTGCTATTGTGAGAAACCCACTATTCTGGAATACCAGTCACCAGGGGAATTTGGCTATCAGAGGTGTTGCTCCTCCTGGCTTGGACACCTAAGTGGGAACTTCCTCGGTCATTCAGTCCACAAACAGGTTTGTTTTTCTGTGATTACATGACTGTGAGATTTCCTCAGGTGGTAAATAGCTTCACCAAGAAATGCGTGGGCCTTAGTTTGTGTCAGTGTTCCCATAAGTATTTACTCGAAATGATTTTTCCGTCTCTCACATCAGTGCCTTATATGAGGCAAGAAGAGCTCAGGGATGAAGAGCCTAGGAGTGCTCAAGAGAGATGTGCTTTGCCTCCAGGAGAAAGTGGAGAGCAGGGTTCTTGGAAGATACTAAATAAGGAGGCAGCCATAGTCCCAAGTAAATTAGCCCATTGAAATTCACAACTCTGTATTTCTCTTACTAGTAACCATAGAAGAACATCTGTTCTATAATAGGGGAAATAATATTTAACTCACAGGGCCACTATGAAGATTCACTCAAATATTATATATGCAGTACCTATTTCAAAGCTTGGTAAATAATATGGGTTAGATATGTACAAGTTTTTCCTTCACCTCTGGATGTCCAAAGCACCCTCTGCATCTTTACCTGTATCCCAAATACAAATTTTACCTAAATAAAATCTACAGGCTTAGAAGATAAAATGAATCTCCTTGACCCTCCCTCAAATTATCCAGTTATTTAGGATCAAAACTTTATGTTAGTATCTCAACTGTGCCATATCTCATAGCACCTTTAAAGAATGCCTTAGATTTAATATCCAATAGATACTTGAGCAATGTCTCTGTATGTTACCAGGAAAGGTCTTATTTTACTTAAGAGAGAAGATGCAATTTGTACCTGAAACACAATCCAGGATTTTTCATTCTCACTCTAGCAACTTGCTAAGCAATTTTGGTGACCTTCAGGATTTTAAAAAGCTTAAATTAACAAAAGTACCCTCTGTGATCCCTTTTACCAATGGAATAAAAATAATTATAAGTAGGCTTTTGCTTTACTTTATACAATCTCAAATAGTGATGTTAAAAAGGGACATGCAAAC
The DNA here is from genome assembly GCA_963575035.1 of Avahi laniger. NCBI lineage: Eukaryota > Metazoa > Chordata > Mammalia > Primates > Indriidae > Avahi > Avahi laniger. The sequence continues at coordinate 164,230 of CAUYSK010011247.1, read as the reverse complement.
CGTTGTCTGATTGTTTCGAGGTCTCTGGAAAACATGTAGAGATTACTCCCACAGAATTCACTGGCAAGAGACATAAAGCCAATTACTACTTTTCAAAGCAAAAAAAAAAAAAAAAACCTCCATAATTTAGATCTTTAGAACTCTTCCATTGAAGAAAGATGTATTATAATGGCCTTTGAAGAAATAATACAAATTATCACATTCATATTTAAATATGGGAAATGAAATTAAACACATTTAGAATTCCAGAATATTCTATCACGTCTTGAATTAAATAGGTACTTAATAAATATTTAGTGTTGGATACAAATGCTTTGACCTTTCAAAATAAAACAAGCATTTAATTTCCTGAGCAACATACATAATGCCTAAGGATAATTATGAATAAAATTATGTTTCTGGAGGACAGAAGCCTGGAAAGGAAGGATTGTGTTAATTGCTCCTCAAATAAGCTTTTATTTTTTTCAAGAGCACAATGACCCAAGTAGTAGCATCACACATTTTATCATATTAAGTACATTTTTACTGAAAAAAAGTCAGATTTCCAAGCACAGCCACATGGAAGAAAATGTCTTAGAGATAATGTGGTAACAAACCCAACCAAGATCTGTATTTCTTTTGAGAAATGGTTGGCCCTGGCTCCAATTCTGTAGTAGGAAATTTTGGCCTTATCCTATCCTCCACAATTCCTGTACTATTCCTTTCCACCATTAAGACACAAGCAGCACAAATTATTCCTAAGATATCCAGAAAAGGAAACTGAACATAGACTTTCGCTTTTATCTTTCCTTTCTCAAAACCTCTCTGAATTATATCTCATATCCTGTTCTTTGATGGTAATTTATCTGATAAACCACAGTGTTGTGGTAATACATGTTATTGAGTTCTTGGTATGATATTTTGATGTGATATTTCTGGAGATTCTACCTTCTTGAAAATTATTTGATTAAAGGAGTATCAAGAATATAAGATATTGCGTCTGAGCCAATTTGCTTTCCTTTAATCATGCCAGGTAAAAGGTCACCTCAAGTACCTGATGAGCTCTCCATAGTCAAATTTGTATCTGGAAGAATGGATATTTTTCTGATTTTTCCCTGAGCAGCTGGTTTGCAGCTTAGCTATATAAGCTGAGAGTGGAAAAGCAAATGATCTAATATTATACCTTCTGTGGCTCAGAGTTGTTTGCTGTTGTAACCATTCTTACCAAAAAAGGGAAATTAAGCATAAATTTCAAAAATAAAATAAAACAAAAATTATGGGAAATTTTACAGCCACTTTAGACCACTCTTAAAATTTTCTCTATTTGACATCCTCTAAAATTACTCCTTGTTTTCTTGTTTTTCAACAATTATTTAAGCATTAGGTAGAATATATAAGTCTAAGTGAGATTTTGGCTTCAAGATATTAAGAAATAGTATTTATTATTGGAAAAAATCTAAAATACTTTTCCAAAAAGGACATAACAGGAAAGGATTTTAATCTTAGATTATATATGTATTTAAATAGGTTTAATAATTTTTAGAATTTATGTTTCTGGAAGTGTGTTTGTGTAAATAAATTGGTATGTATGTTAAATAAGACAATCCTAGCTACTCTGTTGTCTGAAATCTCCACAGATTAATATAATTGAAATTTATTTCTTTCTCATTTAAAGTCCAATTGGAGGCAAGGAGGGGACATGCTCTATTTAGTGATTCAGAACTCAGGTTATTGGAGGCTCTGCCATCTTGAACTCATGCCCTCCAAGGTCACCGTAGGCATTGACTTCCAACCAGCACACAGAGAAAGAAAGAGCCTGAGGAATAAATGGGAGATTTTCCTAGATCAGGCTTGGCAATCACATATATAACTCCAGTAACAGTCTATTAGCATAACTCACTCACATAACCCTCTCCATACAGATAGGAAGGAAAATACAGTCTAAAAAGAAAAGAGAGAACAGGAAAATAGTTTGATAAACAGCCAGCCCATGTATTTCATAGCTCCTAAATTCCATTAATGCTCCATCAATTTATGTTATGATTTCAATTATCTGTTTCTTTAAAAATGTTTGATCCCCAGATATAATTTTTAATCCATGTAAGAAGCCAAAGAATATCCTAAAATTATATATTCCTGCAGAATAGTCAATTTCTTATAACTCAACTCTAATACAATAAAAGAATATTATTGTATATTATAGGAAATTATGATTAATAATGAGATCAGTATTTGCTATAAGCATTATTCATGTAAAGGAGAGCTCTAAAAGGAATAAAGGATGTAACATATGATATTGGTGCCCGACTGTGTCAACTGGGAACCTTTGTACTTGTTCAGTGTGCCCATCCTGCAGTGGTCACAGTATTGCTCAAGGCTCACATCTGTAATTGTTCTAGCAACTTTTCTAAAGGCTTGCCCTTGGGCATTTGTAGCCATTTCTTTGGGAGTTATGTTAAGGCTAAACAGCCAGGTATATATTCAATGACAGACTAGTGTCTAACTTCCTTGCCTAAACTTGGAACAGAATCTTTTCATTGCATTGTAAGTATCAGAATTCTTCGAGGAATCAGATTGAAGCTAGACTTCACCTGACACGTTGTACTTGTATTGCTATTTCTCCTATCCTCTCTAGTTCTCCTCAACTCCCTGGTGGGTTTTGCCTAAGATGACTTTAGTTAATCTCTTTCAAGCACACAAATACTCATTTCAGTCTGTGTTTCTAGGGAACCTTACTTAATACATCAAATAAGTCATTTAAAGTATGTTTTAAAGTCCCTGGCATCTCTAGATGTATTTAGTATAGGTAGTGAAGCTGCAAAGATTCTCCACTTATATTCTGAATAATATGTCTGCATCATCACTTTACAAATCAGTCTTTTCTTGTTTTGCAACTTTGTTGAGAGCCTTTGGTTTCCTTTATACTCATCAGGAGCACATACAAAAGAGCTGGTAATAAATATAAATGAAAAGAACAAAGTTAGAGAACCAAGATCCAAGGAAGAAAGTTGACCTGAGCAAGTTGGTGAATAGAAAAGAAAATGATGCAAGTTTACCAGCAAGAACTATTTCAAGTTAACATTGAATCAGTAAGTGCATGTGTAACTGGAGTCAGATATATTTAATGTTCCAAAACAAAGTGTTCATGTGTACATGCATTGAATTATTCTGACCTATCCAAGACTAGCTTATTTTAACAGAATTTTTATTTATTTATTCATTTATATATATATATAGGCAAAGTCTTACTCTGTGACCCAGCTAGAGTGCAGTGGCATCATCATAGTTCACTGCAACCTCAAACTCCTGGGCTTAAGCAATCCTCCTGCCTCAGGCTCCGAAGTAGCTGGGACTACAGGCATGTGCCACCATGCCTGGATAATTTTTCTCTTTTTTGTAGAGACAAGGTCTCACCCTTTGTTAGACTGGTCTCAAACTCCTGACCTCAAGTGATTCTTCTGCCTCAGCCTTCCAGACTGTTAGGATTACAGACACGATCCACTCTATCTGGCCTTAATAGAATTTTTTAAAATAAATGTTTAGAAATTTAAATGTACCTTTTAAATTACCATAATTATTAAAGGCAAAAATATAGAAGTGTTCAATTTTGCCAAATTAATATATGGATGGTATGCAATCAAAAGAAATATCTCAGTAGGTGTGTGTATGTGTGGAAATTGGCACGCTGATATTTGTAATTATATGTAAACAAAAAGAGCAAAGAATAACACAATTTTGAAGAACAATCCTTATTCTTCCTCTGTTGGATACTGAGATATATTATAGAGCTATAGTAAATAAGACAGTATGATAAAGAAATAGATTAATGAAACAAAATGGAGTCCGTAGACTAGACAACGTCCCTCCCCCGTCATGTCCACCTCCTAATCCCTGTGACTATTACCATATATGTCAAAAGAGAATATGCAGAAAAATAATTAAGGCATAAATCATCAAAGAGATAAATAATGTAAATTTTTTCTTAAGAGTAGAAAGTTTAAGAATCAAGAGAAATAAAAATAGGCATTGAAAATACCATTTGGATATATTAGAAATATTAGCAAAAGACAAAAACAATCTCCATATTCTAAATAATAGAGTAGATCCCACTAAGATTATAATTAGCCTATTAAAATATAACTTTGACTTAAACTGTATAAAAGCAATTTATATAACCAAAACATTTATATCTCTGTAATACTCTGAAATAAAATAAAATAATGGAAAAAATATATAAACTGCAAAAGACCCTGAGAATGTAAAACAAAGAGACAGAAAAAATGTTAAAAGACAAATAAAAGGAGAAATCAATATATTTCACATTGCTATCATGAATTTTAGACTAATAGAAAAGGAATGTAACACAAAGAGAATATTTTAAAAAGTAATGAGTGATAATTTTACAGAACCAAGAATATTAATATTCAAATTCAAATGACCCAACAAAAGCTGAGTAGGAAAAAATTCATTTTAGGACATCATTATGAAACTGAAAAAATAATGTATAAAAGAAAGAAAATATAATAGATGTTGATAAAAAAAATAGACTGTCTAGAAGGGAGACCATTTAGTTAACAGCCCACATCTCAGAAAAAAAATTCCAATGCTGAGGAAAATAATTTTAAACTGAAATTTTATGTCAAATTAAATTAACATCAAGAGGAAGGGTAACAAAAAGATATTATCAGACAGCTAAAGAGTTTCATGCACTTAATAACACAGATTTGTTGAAAAATGTAAATGATACGCTTGTGCAGATTAATACTGATGAAACAGTGATGAACTTGAGCTCTGGTGCTGAGTCCTAGGGCTAAGGCATGACTGAAGCCAAAGTCCAAGGTCTGCCTACAGAAGGGCCCAATTGAGCTCCGCCCCCTACTCATCCAGGCAGATACCTCAAGAAATGCCCACATATTCTTTTGCAAAGACAATGCAAAAAGATAGTCTGTTGCATAACGATACAGAAAGCCATGAACAAATGGGGAAGAATCTACATCCAAGCTCATTCAGACTGTTAGCAGAATTCTTTTCCTTGTATGAAAGAGGTCTCTGGTTTTTTGCTGTCTTTCGCTAGGGATGCTCTCAGCTTATTGAGTTTATTTTCATTTATTGTCATCTGAGGCCTCTGCATCTTCAAGTCAGAAACAACATGGTAAATCCATTTTTAATCTACCTTCCCCTTCTATCACCAGCCAGAGGAAATTCTCAATTTTAAAGTGTTTACCTAATTGGGTCAGGCCCACCCGTATCATCTCAGTATCTGAAAGTCAAATGATTTGGGATCAGAATTAAATCTGCAAAATCTCTTCACAGCAGTGTATGGATTAGTGTCTGACTGAATAACCAGGGGAAGGGGATTCTTAGAATCCTGGAAAGGATGTTAATGTCATTAAAGTATTCAAAGGTACTTGTATCATCTGAGAAGAGTTAGAAATATTGACTATTGTGAGATGATATCATGTTAAGCATGCATTTTTTAAATTTCTACAGTAAAATCTAAATAATAAGAGAGATTATAACTTCCAATAAACATATAGAAAAAAATTTTTCAATGATTAACATAAAGAAAAATTTTAAAAGGAGACAACAACCATAGAACTGCAAGGACAAACAGGGAACATAAAATATGATGAGTGACTTGAATTGGAATACATCATTAATACACTATTCTCAAATGAACAGAATGAATGGACTAGCTAAAAGGCACAGAATTATAATCAATTTAAAAATACAACTACATGTGTCTTATAAGGAATGTATCTAACACATTGATACAGAGAAGTTTAATGTAAAGAAATAAAAATAGCACATAAATACTAACAAAACAAAAACTTTTATAGTTATGTTGGTAAAAGAAAAAAAGTAGACTTTAAACCAAACAGCATAACTAGAGACTTAGAATGTTACTGTTAAAAAAAAGTTTTAGTTCACCAAAAGATATAACATTGCAAATTTATATGTATCTAATAAAATATCTTCAAAATAAATGAAGAAAAAGTTTACAGTAATACAAGGATAACAAGTTAGTATAAGTTATATATAAATTTATATATGTTACATAAGGTTTTTAAGGTTATAGTCATATAAAGCTAAAGGCAAACCCATAAATTTACTAAATAATAAGCACATAAACACATACACACAAATCTGTGAGTACTCAAATACTACTCAGAGAAAGAGTAAACAGATTTGTGTATTTTCATGATGGAATATTCTTCATTAACATTTCCTTGAATATAATGAAATTAATATAGAAAATAAGAAAATATGACTAGAAAATCCCATGTTTATAAGTATAAAATACAATATAAATAGCAAATGAATCATAGTGGGAATTTAAAAGTATATTTTAAACTGAACCACAATGGAAAATACTATACATCAAAATGAAAGAGATATAGCTAAAAGATTACTGGAAGGAAATTGATTATGCTAAATGTATGTAATAAGATAACAAAAACTTTTCAAATAATGAAGCACCCTTTCCAAGGGCTAGAGGAAAAAAAAAAAAAACCAGAAATTAAACCCCAAAAAAATAAAAGGAAAAAAACAATAACCCTCAAGGTAGAAAATAATGAAATGGAAACAAATTTATAATATGGATCCACAAAATTAAAAGTGATTTTCTACAATATAAATAAAATTTACTCACCTGTGCTATAACTGACTAAGAAAGAAAGAAAAAGAGAGACACCATAAAACAATTTTAGGAAGAAGAAAAATGTGCATTACTCCAGATCCCTTAACATTACAAATAAATCAAAATACTATTTTGAATGAACATTATACTAATAAATTAGAAAATGTATACAAATGAAATGGACAAATTCCTAGAAATTTCTAATTTATAAAAATTGACTCTCTTTTGGGTAGATGCCTAGTAGTGGGATTGCTGGATCAAATGATATTTCTATTTTTAGCTCTTTGAAATAAAAAAAAATTAACTCAAGAAGAAATAGTAAACTTCATGAAATGCAGAAGTTACAGAACAATAAATATACGTTATTCGAGTCATTGACCCCATGTGCCCTTTGTGGTAATGTTGAAAGGTTGTTTCTATTGGTTAAATGTGATTCTTGTAAGTCTGTTTTGACAATTCTTTATATAAACATGATTTTATTTTCTGTAAAATATCAGATTTAAATTTCATCAAATATTGACATTTTAACAATGTTGATTCTGCCAATCCATGAACATGATATGTTTTCACATTTGTTTACATCATTGGCCATTTCTTTCCTCACTGATTCATAGTTCTCTTTTTAGAGATCTTTCACATCCTTGATTGAATATATTCCTGGGTATTTTATCTTCTTTGTTGCTATTGTGAAAGGTATTGAGTCTTTGATTTTATTTGCAGCTTGACTATTGGTGTATAGGAATGCTACTGATTTGTGTACATTGATTTTGTAACCTGAAACTTTGCTAAATTTATCAATTTCAGTAGTCTCATAGCAGAATCTTTGGGGTTTTCTAGATATAAGATGCAATAGTTTGACTTCCTCTTTCCCCATTTGGATACATTTAATTTCCTTCTTTTGTCTAATTGCTCTGGCTAGAACTTCCAGCACTATGTTGAATAGGAGTGGTGACAATGGGCATCCTTATCTTGTTCCAATTCTGAGTGTAAATGCTTTCAACTTTTCTCCATTCAGTATGATGTTGGCTGTGAGTTTGTCCTATATGGCTTTTATAATTTTGAGATATGTTCCATCTATGCCTATTTCGTTAAGAGCTTTTATCATAAAAGGGTGCTGAATTTTGTCAAATGCTTTTCCTGCATCTATTGAGATGATGACATGATCATTGTTTTTGTTTGTTTAAAAGGCGAATCACATTTATGGATTTACATACATTGAACCATCTTGCATCCGCAGGATGAAATCCACTTGGTCGTGGTGAATTTTTTTTTTTGATGTGCTGCTAAATTTGGTTTGCTAGAATTTTATTGAGAATTTTTGCATTTATGCTCATAAGGGATATTGGTCGATAGTTCTTATGTTTTGTGTGTCCTTCCCTGGCTTTTGTATCAAGGTAAAAATGGCTTCATAGAATGAGGTGGGGAGAATTTCTTCCTTCTTGATGTTATGAAATAATTTCTGTGGTAATGGTACCAATTTAATCCCCACCAAAATAACCAATGTCATTTTTCACAGATCTAGAAAAAATAATTCTGCACTTTGGTTGGAACCAGAAAAGAGTCTGAATAGCCAAAGCAACATTAAACAAAAGGAGCAAATCTGGAAGCATCAATTTAGCAGACTTTAAACTATACTACAAGGCTATATTAACCAAACAGCATGGTACTGGCACAAAAATAGTGACATACCAATAGAGCAGAACAGAGAACTAAGATATAAAACCATCCATATATTGCCATCTGATCTTTGACAAAACCGACAATAATATACACTGGGGAAAAGAATCCCTAATCAATAAATGGAGTTAGGAAAATTGGATAGCCACATGTAGAAGATTGAAACAGGATTCAAATCTCTCACCGTGCACAAAAATTAATTCAAGATGGATAACAGACTAAGACATGAAATCATAAGAATTCTAGAAGGAAATATTGGAGGAACTCCCCTAGATATGGCCTGGGCAAAGAATTTATGAAGACAACCTCAAAGGCAATCACAGCAACAACAAAAATCAATAAATGGGATTTGACTTAATTAAAAAACTTCTGCACAGCCAAGGAAAAAATCATTAGAGTGAATAGACAATCTACAGAATTGGAGAATATATTTGCAAGGTATACATCTGATAAAGGGCTAATTACCAGAATCTATGAAGAACTCAAGCAAATCAACAAGAGAAAATCAAACAACCCCATTAAAAAGTGGGCAAAAGACATGAATAGAAGCATTTCAAAGAAGATAGATTAATGGCAAATAAACATAAGAAAAAATTATCAGTATCACTAATCATCAGGGAAATGCAAACCAAAATCACACTGAGATATAACCTAACCCCAGTGAGAACAGCTTTTATCAAAAAATTCTCAAACAATAGATATTGGCATGGATGCTGTGAGAAAGAAACACTTATACACTGTTGGTGGGACTGCAAAGTAGTGCAACCTCTATGGAAAATAGTATGGAGATTCCCCAAAGAACTAAAAGTAGACCTACCATTTGATCCAGCAATCCCACTACGGGTTTACCCAAAAGGAAGAAAGTCATTCTATCAAAAAGATGCTTGCACTCAAATGTTTACTGCAGCACAATTCACAATTGCAAAGATGTGGAATTAAACCAAGTGTCCATCAATTCATGATTGCTTTAATAAAATACGATATATGTATACCACGGAGTACTACTCAGCCATAAGAAAATGAATTAATACCTTTTGCAACAATCTGGATAGAACTGGAGATCATTCTCCTAAGTGAAGTATCACAAGGATAGAGAAAGAAACACCACATGTACTCACTATTCAATTGGAGCTAATTGATCAGCACTCATGTGCACACACAGAAGTAAAACTCAGCAGAAATCAAGCAAGAGTGAGGGGGGAGGAGAGGGTGTGTGAAATCACATCTCAAGGGTACAATGTACACTACCTAGGTGATGGGCACACTTATAACTTTGACCAAAGCAGTACAAAAGCAATCCATGTAACCAAAACATTTGTATCCCCGGAATATTCTGAAATAAAAATAAATTCACCAAATATTAACAATAGTTTTCGGGAGGGGAGGGTTGCATTCTAGAGCTCTTAGTGGTGTTAAAATTTCTAAAGTAAAATTTTGAAATAATATTTTATGAAATATAACATTCGATGCATTACAATCTTACTTCAATCATGTTGGAAATGTATTTAATAGAAGACTGCATAAAATAATTTAACAACTTACACAACGTTTAACAACATGCAATTGTGACAACTTTCAATGCAGCTAGTTGTGATGAATAATTCCAAAAACCTGAAAGTAAAAGTATCTGACAGAAACATTTATTCATAGCTGTGTTTCTAAAATGTAAAGCAGTTTTCACGGGAAACCAGGGACATATTTAGAAAGCCCTTGTCACACGTAATTATTATGCAGTGTCAACTGGTCTTCAGTGTTATGATGTTAGTAACCATGGCTAGAGAATCATTTCTTGTATAAATGTCTCAATTTTACAACGCCAGGAGCTATTCTAGCCTTAAAAGTATTATTTTAGTGTATTGAAAAAACAGGCTTTTCCTCCTTCCTCTTATTTAAATGTTTTATCATTTATAACTAGGAAATTGGAAAGAAAGAGTTTATGACATAATATATATACATGTAAAGATATAAGTATAAAAATTAGGTCAATTTTGAAATTGCCATTTTAATGAATAACAATAACTCTATTTTCGTACATCTGAATAATAAATGTAAAGACCAGGTATAATTCATTCAACTAACATAATTTGGTTTTTATCTACTTCTTGGAGGGCAAATTATATTGCACTGTTATATTAATATAATGCTTCAAACATAATCCTATACAGCTGCGATCTCCAACCCTAGGCTGTGTACTGGTACTGGTCCATGGCCTGTTAGGAACCAGGCCTCACAGCAGGAGGTGAGTGGCGGGTAAGTGAGCAAACCTTCATCTCTATTTACAGCCACTCCCCATCACTTGAATCACTGCCTGAGCTCTGCCTCCTGTCAGATCAGCAGGGGCAATAGATTCTCATAGGAACGAGAACCCTACTGTAAACTGTGCGTGTGAGGGATCTAGGTGGCATGTTCCTAATAATAATCTAATGCCTGATGATCTGAGATGGAGCTAAGGCAGTGATGCTAGTGCTGGGGAGAGGCTGCAAATATAAATTGTCATTAGCAGAGAGGTTTGTATAATTATTTCATTATATATCACAATGTAATAATAATAAAAATAAAGTGCACAATAAATGTAATACTCTTGAATCATCCTAAAACCATCCCCTGACTCGTGGTCCATGGAAAAATTGTCTTCCATGAAACCGGCCCCTGGTGCCCAAAAGTTTGGGGACCCCTGCTATACAGTCTTCATATCAAGACAGCTTCATCAGCAACAACCATAAAACATAATGAGTCACCTTTCATTTAACAAAGTTAATTTATGACAAATTGAATTTTTTCTGAAACTTTAAAGTCATCTCCTTCAGAAACTGCCTAACTAGAAACTTATTTAGAAAAAAAAAAACTTATCTAGAAAAAAATTTATTATAAAATCATATATTGCAAAGTATAAAAATTTCAAGTAAAAAAATGGACTTCACAATTTAAAAAGAAATATCACCACATTTTAAAAATTTTCTTAAGAATGATTGAGAATATTGGGTGGGATGTGGCAACCTCATTCAAGCGTTTATGTCCATGTAAATTGGCATAAGCCTTTTAGAGGGAAATTTAGCAATATTTCTGAAATGTAATGTATGCCTTATTTTTGTCCCAGAAACATTATTTAGAGATCTATTCTATACAAATAGTCACCTGTACACAATAATAAAAGTGTGCTCATTGTCACATTGTTTCTAGTAACAAAAATACAGAGAAAGCTTTTTTAAAAAAACTTATTAAATAGGAAAATGGCATTAAATTTCGTTACTGTGAAATATCATGTGGCCATCCAATAAAAAAATAAAGGTAAACAATTTTGTACAGGAGAGAAATAGCTTAACTACATTGTCATACTTAAACACTCTCTTTACATTTTACAATCATACATCCTAGGGAAATAGATTATTCACGCACTGGAGGAATGAATAGAATGGAACACTGTAAGAACAAAATGCACACAAAAAGCAGAGAAGAGCATCAAGTTTTCAGTTTATATATTTTCTCTGCTTTAAAGAAACTGGTTCTAACAAAGTATCTCTTTTATTTTTAAACTATTTTCTCTCTAATGAGTTATTTAGGAAAAGTATGATACCGTAGTGAATAGCCTGATTTACCATTACCTACAAACTATATTACAGATTAATCTCAGTGCAGTCTACAAACTGCTACCCCTTACATTCACAATTGCTCTCATCAGAGTTAAGGTGTCATACCAATCTTCTAATGGTTCCCCTACAGCTAAACACTATTGTAATTGACTTTTTAATACAAATTGAGAAGTTGCAATGAAATCTACATTATGTGAGTTTATAAAAATAAATTTTATCACTTTTTAAATTTGAAATATAATATATAGTATAGATCACATGCATATTTTATAGTATCTGAATAAAAAAATTCATATCAATCTCAATTTGAAATTCATTCCTATATGTAATATTTTTATTCAAATAATAAATATATTTTGGTTCAAATAAAGTCCACAGTCATTTCTCTCTGTGAGCTGAACTTGAATGAGTACATCTCCCCAAGTTTCTTTCTTACTACAAAGGAATATCTGTACAGAAATTGCAATTAATGGAAAGTCGATAAGACTGAAATGAGAAGTTTAGGTAGATATACATATAGGAAGAGAGATTGAGATATGTATATATAGATATATATCTTAGGCTCCAAAATTTTAAACATAAACAATTTCTAATCTTTCCTATTCACAGGTATCTCTTTTGACAATTTTCAATTCTCTTGAATATCCAAACCCTCAATCAGGTAAAATAATTCAATGTTCTTAAATCTTTCTTATACTCAAGATTAGATGATGCATGATTAGTCATTGTTGCAATGAAATGGGAAGTTGTAAGTAAATATTTATAAGTTATAGTCAAGATATGATCACTCTAATGAAATTCATTTTGCCACAAAAAGTGATGAAATAATCATCTCAATGTTGACAACCACTTTTGGCTATAACATAATAAAAAATAAATATTAAACTATCAAGATCATAATTAATTCATTTTGTGAACTTAAATTGTTGCCCATAGAACAAAAATGCTTCCATATAAACACTTGCATTTTAAGGTGCTTTGTGGTTTTCTACAAAAACCTTTTAATCTGTATGATATTATTTAATCCTAATAAAAATTCCTTAAGCATATTATGTAATCTTCATATTAGAGATGAAGACCCTGAACTTTGGATAGAACAGGGAGCTTACATGTACAAAATGCTATAGCAAAGATTAATAAATTATGGGCTTGAGAACATAACAAAATAATTAAATATTAATATAAGAAATTAATAAATAGAAAATAAAAATTCAGGCCAAACAATTGATTTTTTTCTTTTAAAGTAAAACAAAGAAAATAGACCCACACTTCTGATTGCATACAAAAGGATAACAATTATAGATATAACATAGGTAAAAGAGAATTTTATAATCACTTTTATATCAAAACAGATGAAATGGAAAGTTTAGAAGCAAAATAAAACTTAGCAAAATTGACTCGAAAAGAAATAGAAAATATGAATATATATAACTACTTAAGAAATTAAATCAATAGATGATAATCTACACATCTATGCCCCTCGTACACACAAAAAAATCCCAGAGACAAAAATACAAAGAACCATATGGGTTTTCAGGTAAGTTCTCTAAACATTCAAAGAACAGATAATTTTATCAGCATTCCAGTTCTTTCAGTAAATGGAATATTATCCATCCATTTTATGAAGCTAATATAACCTTTATGACAAATTCAGGAAAAAAAGTACAAGAAAGGTAAATGAAAGTCAATATTATGAATATAGTACAAAAATCCTAAAATACAATACTAGCGACCTTAGCTCTTCAACATATAAAAGTATAGAGTAAGTTATGAGCAAGTTGAGTTTTTACCACTAATACCAGGATGTTTAACAAGCAAATACGGATTAACAATTTATCGCATTTATATATTAAGAGACAGAAATGTATAACCAGCTCAATAATCATGGGGAAGTCATTTCATAAAATGAAACATCTAGTCATAATAAATTTCTTTTGTACGGTAGTAACTTATTCCATATATGATAAAAGGTACGGAGGACAGAGACAATAATTGCTCAACAAATGCTCCATGTTCCCCTGCATTTCCCATATCCTTTGTATTAGTAATTAGGCAGAGCCATGTGACTACCTATTTCCAATAAAGTGTGTGTGGCCTATGGGAAATTTTCCATTTCTCTTTCCCTGACTCAGTCACAGATATGCCAGGAGTTTAGAACAGCTTACATCCCTAAGGAGCTGTCTGGACCTGAAGCAGAATTTGCATCAAGCCAGAAATCAACTGTTGATATGTTAAATCACTGAGACTTTGGAATTATTTATTAGTGCCTACCCTACCATCAGTAATACAGAGAAAAGATGTAAAACAAGAATTCTTAAGGAACTGCTTTACAACTCAATAGGAAAACTATAAACTGACTGATAGAATAATAGCAAAAAACAGAAACAGACATCACAGAAGGTGAAACTGAAAAAACTGAATATGAAATAAACAAATGAAGATCCTCAACCTCACTATTATATGGGAAAATGCAAAATAAAACCATAATGGTTTATAATTTCATGTCTATCATATTGACAAAACTTTGAATGTCTGGCAATGCATGCCAACTGTGTGGATAAAAAGCAGAGCAACAAGAACTCACGTGGTGGGTGTAGGTTGAGACAAACACTTTAGAAAGCAATCTGGCAATATTTTGCAAAGTTGAAAGTACTCATACATTGGACTTCTGCTCAGATGTTGTGACCCGTATAAACGCTTCTCTGACTCCCAGGTTTGAGGCAAACTCTTATATTTGTGATAAGTTACACAAACTTTCCGTAGAATTGTAACAGATATTAGTTACTTCAGACTGCCCAGAATCCAAACATACCTTTTCCACTTTGGGGAAATACGAGAAGTGAACCTGACTGGAGAAAGTTTTGTTATTCCCAAACAATGGCCTTGTTTCCTCACTAACTTACTTGATCTTAAGGCAATTTTCTTTTTTATAACCTGCGTGCTCAACATCCAGCAGAAAACCCGGCTCATAGTAAGCACTCAAGCATGATTGTTTTATTTAAAATTACTCAGCAGTTCCTACGTACAAATTAAATTCTATGCTGTGTGGTTCATCAAGAAATTACCTGTAACATCAGAATAGGAGCTTAATAAACATCATTTTAATAGTCTATGTATTAGATGTTCTTTAGTGAGCAAATTGTTCAAAGATAAATGCATTCACTGTGCAAGACGTGGCGCATTTTACATAACTATTTCTTCTTAATTTATATGTTTTTTCAAGGTACTATTTTTCTCTATTGGGAAAAAATTAAGTGAGGAATCCAGAGTCATGGTTAGATTATGGTAATTTGCATGTGATAGAAATCCATTTAATTTAGAAATGGGACAAGGAAAAAATTCAAAAAGTCATAGGTGTGAAATATTTTTTTCATTTTACAGGTCCCATAGGGTAATGGTTAGCACTCTGGACTTTGAAATATTTTTTCATTTCACAAACATACATGGCCCTTTCCCTGTCACAAGCTTCCTGTATTCAAATGCCTGTGAAACATCTGAGCACAGTAAGATGACTTCTTGAACTGGAAATCACAATGATTTTGCAAAGCGAGGTAGACTTAGCTTTATTTTTATTTTGTAAACTTGTAGTAAGTATTCCGTGGCATATATCTCCAGCTTTGTTTTATACAGCTGGGCAGGCACGATGGTGACTGAAAGTTCATCTGGATTCTGAATTGAATATGCTTCTAGAGATGCACCAAAACAGATCAAAATGACTTGCTTTTAATTTCCTTTGGGGACAACTCGCTGGCATGGCCAATGCTAAATTGCCATCTTGCCTGTGTCTTTTCTTTTTGAGTTTCTCCCTTTGAGCAACACTGCAATAGCTGCTGGCTATGCAATTAGGCATCTCTGACTGCCTCTTCTTCAATCTTTTTCTCCTTATTAAGCTAGTAAGAAAATGTTAAGCCCCTAGGCATCTGCATCTATTAATAGGAAGAGAAGATTAACTGTCACTGTTGCATAGATTCATGATTAGTAGACTGCTGACAGAGTTCCCTTTTATTTCCCCTTTTTAGTAACAAGAAAGCCATGGGCATCATTGCAACATCATAAAGTGACTCTGCAGTAGGGCCTCTAATCTGGGTCTGATGGGAGATCGTTGGCCCTGGATCTTGCACTGTCCATTCACAGGATTAGGACAAAGAAAACAATTAGACTTAGTTCAAGACTCATTTAACAGATAAAGAAAGAGAGGTCACATGACCTGTCAGAGCGCATGAAGGTGACTAATGACAAAACAGAAAGAAGTAGAGTATCTAGGTCACCAGCTACTTCTAACCCATCATACTGAAATTGTTATAAACCCTGATATTTCAGGAGCAGAAATTAACATTTTGTATAAGTCAAATATTTAGAAATCTTTTTGCGATGACAAAAAAATATGAACAGAATTGCCTCGACAGAATGGTTAGAAAAAGGGTCAGTTATAAAGTAAAGGCAGTAAGTATGTTTATGGTACAAAGCATACCGAGTTTTTTTTTCTGCTTAATTAGAAAAAGCTTTCTTTAAACCATCTGCGAGTTCTCAATGCATATCATTCATTTGGGTCTAGCATTTTTTTTCCTACAAAAAGACAATTTTAAAATATGATTATGTAAGCTAAAAATTAAACACAGAGAGGTAGTATGTAGCATAATGAAGTGATTCTCAAATTGTGGTGACAGGACCAGCAGCCCCAGGATCACCAGGGAAATTGTTAGAAATGCAAATTCTCAGGCCTCTCTCCAGCCCTACTGAATCAGAAATTCTTGGGAAGGCAGACATCTCTGTTCTAAGAAGCCCGCCTGGTGATTTTGATGCATGATAAATTTCAGAACCATTGATAGAGTCCTTAAGAACACTATCGTTGAAGTCAGTCACTGGGTTTGAAATCTAGCCTGCTACTTAGGTGTGTGACCTTAAGCAAATCACTTAATTTTTCTGTTCTTCAGTTTCTTCATTTGTAAAAATGTAGGCTACATTAATACTACTTATTTCATGGTATTATCTCAGATCCAAGTACCAGCCAGGTCCAACAACCCTGTTTAGCTTCTGAGATCAGGGACATTCAGGGTGTTGTGGCCATGGACATATTTTATAGCATTGTTATAAAGATTCAATGAGTTGATATTTGTCAAGTGCTCAGAAGAGATCTTGGCATATTATAAGCATTATGTATGTGATCACTTTTACTATTGACACATTATCATAGGACAGCTAATCTATTGGATTAACTAATGTTACATCCCAACTAAGTCACTTGCCCACCACCCAGGGAAGGCTGATATTCTGAAACAGAGGGGTTGCAGCAGAAAAAGTTTTATTTAGGAAGGCACCAAGTGAGGAGATGGGAGCAATTTCTCAAATCCATCTCCTTAAGAATTTGGGGGCTAAGGTTTTAAAGGTGATTTGGCAAACAAAGGGCTAAGGAATTGGGGCTGCTGATTGGCAGGGGATGAATTCATAGGGTTGGGATGCAGAAATTATCTTCTCAGTTGGGAGATTTCCTGGGTAGGGGGTCTCAAGCCTATTGGATCCATTCCCACAGCTATCCACCAGTCTGGTTGGCATCAGTAGGTCCCCCCGGAATGCAGAGTCTGAAAAATACCTAAAAGACCCATTTTAGGATTTACAGCCCCAATGTTATCTATAGAATCACAAGTCTTGGGCTTTACAATAACAATGTTATCTATGGAAGCAGTGGGGAAAGTCACAAATCTTGCACCTGTCAGGGAGGATAGTGCCGTTAAGCAGTAACCAGTTACAGCTTACAGGAAATAATGCTGGTTAACTTCTGGCTATTTCTATACTTTTATAAAAAACAGACTTTAACTATTATTTATACCTTATGGCTCTACGTTATTTTAATATGGACGGTTTCACTAATTTGAACTTAGCTTAAAGAATAGCCCTGATGAACAAGACTATTAGAAATAATGGATAAAAAGATTTTGAAAAGCTTCCTATATGAAGACAAGTTGAGGGACACACTGAGGTACATGAGAATTAAGGCTACTTATGGATTTCAGGATCTCTATGCATAACAGTTAATGTATTATATTTGCCACAAAAATGCAGAAAATAAACTCCAATGTTGCACATTTCTCCATGAGCTAAGGTTATGCATATCTTCTATGGATAACAGGCCTTTATTCTCCACAAAAATAATCTTCAATTGCTTCCAGTTTTCCTTGAGAGAAGCAATATGTTTCACCTCTCCCTGGCCTACTGTCACTTCATAGGAATCTGTAAAGGAATTTGTAAAAGAAGAAAATATTGAGAAATCCTCTGATTAGGAAACAAACTTTTGAAGCCTGTCATCTTATACTATTTCCTCTTCTTTTACCAGTGATTCTCAAACTTGAATGTGTATATAAATCACCTGGGGATCTTCTTCAAATGATTTACTGGGTTTCTAGAGGGGCTTATGATTCTACATTTCTAACAAGCTTCCAAGAGATGCCTCCACACTTTATGTAGCAAGGGTTTATACCACATCTAATTATTAATAAATCCTAGTGCGTCCTTCTTCATGAAATTTTGAACATCATTTCTTCTGTAGCCAACGTGGTTCAGACACTTAACCCTTCCATCCATGCTTCTGATCATCAGTCTTCCTCACTCCAATCATCTGTCCTACCACTGCCAAAATTATATTTTCCAAACAATATTTTGATCACATTCTCCCTGTGCTAAAAAATGTTCAGTAGATCCCCTGCCTAAGATTCATTTACTGAGCATCAACTACCTGATGGAAGCTCTGTTATATCCTGATACTATAAAAATGAAAAAAACACTGTCCTATCATTGAAAAGCTCAAAAAATGAAATAATTTTAAAACAATAAATAGCAATGGTACATATTGCCCTTTATATGTGCATATATATACCTATATATGCGTGAGATATTATAAAAGCATCAAAAAGGGAGTTTAAGAAAAATTTCTAGTGTAGGTGACATACTAATTTTAAAAGATGAATGAGTAGCTTTGAAAATGAAACCAAACAGAAATAAAAAGGAAAGTCATCAAGAAGAGTGCTCAGCATGAACAAGTGTATAAAGGCAGTGGTAGCCTGCGAAGCGTCTAACAATGGGCTCTGGGGAAGAGATGTAAGCAACTGGCTCTTGCGAGCAGTAGGAGCAGACTCCAGCACATGATTGAATAGCAATATCCAACTATGTGGAAAGGTGAGCAGAGAACTATTTAGTAGTTTGGTGTTACCAGAATATGGAGTACAAATCTGGTTGCCATTATTCAATATTTTCCATGATATAACCTGATTTTCAGATCTAACAATCTAAGGAGCCTTGAGTGATCCACAAAACCAGTGTCTTTAGGTTTCAATTTATTCTTTGAGAAATCAAGGGGTTGCATTAGGCAAATGCTAAGGAGCACTACGGCTTGACTCTTACAGGTGTCATTGATCCTTAGCCATTGCTTACTGTCATTCCCCTTCATGTGCTTCATATTCCAGTGGTTAGATTTTCTAGATCACTCAAAAAGCCTTGTGATTTTCCTTCCCCACAATCATCTGTAAAAAGTAGGGATACTTAGCTATGCTTGCTGAGCACAATATATCAGAAAAGTTGTGATCTGAATTCACTGTCATCTGAGCAACCATTGCTACCAAAACTGAGACTGTGGTTCTTTCAGCTGGCTCAGCTGGACTCAAGATTCAAAGACAGTAGGGTCAGTTGTCTGTAGTAGTTTAACCAGTTCTGGAGCCAGACGTTTTCCCATTTAGAGGTGTGATATTTGGAAAAGATTTGTCTTAGTCAGTTTGGACTTCTTTAACAAAATACTACAGACTATGTGGCTTAAACAAGAAACATTTCTCAAAATTCTAGAAGCTGAAAACCCAAGATTAAGGCATCAGAAGATCTAGTGTCTAGCGAGGACCTTCTTCCTGATTTGCAGATGGTTGTCTTCTCATTGTATTGTCACAAGGGCCCAAGAAAAATCACATCTCTCATGGCTCTTCTTATGAGAACACTAATTCCATTCATGAGGTCTCCATCCTCAGGACCTAATCAGCTCTCACAGTCCACACCTCCTAATTCCATCACATTGTGAATTAGCATTTCAACGTAAGAATTTTGAGGGGACACAACTACTTACTCCATAATGATATTTAACAACTCTGTACCTCATATTTCTCATTGGAAAAGTGGATATGATAATTGTACTAACCTCTTAGAGTTTCTAAGGCTATAAGTCCAGCTTAAATGTCAAGTATGTATAAGGTTCTTAGTATAAATATTAGTGTGATGGTTGATTTTATGTCAACTTGATTAGGCCACTGGGTGCCTGGATATTTGAATAAACATTGTTCTGAGTGTGTCTACAAGGGTATTTCTGGATTAGAGTAATATTTGAATCAGTAGACTGAATAAAACAGATTGCTCTATTAAATGTGGATGGGCCATACTCCATCTGTTGAAGGTCTAAACAGAATAAAAGGAAGAGAGACTTTGCACTGATTGTCTTTGAGCTGGGACATCAATTTTCTCTTGTCTTCAGACTCAGCTACAGATTAGAACATATACCAGCAGCTCTCCTGCTTTTCAGGCCTTTGGACTCAGACTGGAACTATAACCATTGGTTCTTCTAGGTCTCCAGTCTGCTTATTGCAGATCTTGGGACTTCTCAGCCTCAGTAAAGACATGAATCATTTCCTTCTAATAAATCTATTTCCATAATATATATGTATATATTTTAGATATATGTGTACATCCAGCCCCCTACCCACACACATTTTTATTAGGTTCTGTTTTTGTGAAGCACTCTAATACAATTAGTTTTTCTGTTATCAGAAACACAGCCCAGAGGGACCAAGATTCAAAATCACCTGATCACAAAGTCAGCGGTCAGCAAATGCTATGAAAGATCAGATTAGAACCTAAAAGACTTCAGCTGTTATGCTAAAAGACTTGTGTTATTAGGGCTTCCCATTTTTCACAACCTTTTATGCCACATTGGCCCCACATTTGGGATGGATAGATCTGGAGTTTAAAGGAGTCAAGCTTTATTATTTTAGATCACAACTGATCTTTAGAACTATTTGGTTGTCCATGTTGGTTATTAAACCCACATTTCTGTTCTGCTGAGAGTGTGGCCTTTGATAACTAAGAGATGGACAAGATGAGTTTCTCTGAATCCTCTGAAGGTTCTGCAAGTTCAGAAATAAGAGCCACTGGATAAATGGAGATTTCTGTGTGCAGAATCATCTTTCTTTTCCTCAAGCTTCTCATAGTTGAAGCTACTTATCTCATTACATACTGAAGTCTGAATAGAAGATGAGCCCCAAATAATGATTTGAGCATGAATATTCCCCTCCTGAAAATAGCTTCCATACCCAGAAAAAAATTTTCTCATGTCCTTCAAGGTCCTTAAACCAACTTCTTCATAAAACCTTCTCCATTTAATATCAAGTTCTGAAATGACTTCTGGTTCTTTTTAATTCCTTGAAGATTGTATGGCTAGACAATCAGTGGGGATTTATTGTATGCTTAACTATTTTTAAATAGTTTTATGTTTTCAGAACCTAAACAGAAGGTAATTTCTGATATTTCTACATAATCTGCAAACAACTCCATATGCTATTCATGTTATTACTTTAATAAACACTTAATTGCAAAGATAATTATCGGGATCAGCACTGTGATAAGGGCATGTCTCTAGGGACCACTGCAAATGGAAGGTGTCCTTTTTGGAAGCATAGTCAAGATGGTGCAGGTCCACAGCTGTGCAGACATCATCTGGAGAAAAGACATTTTTGGATGATTTGATAAATGTTTTCAAATATTAAACCCTTTTGAGAAACTGGGATTAGATTATTATTTGTGCAAAATATTCTGCACTATATTTGTGTCACCACTTTCATTAAGCCTGAAGGCATTCTGGTACTTTAGTTACATGGAAAAGTTTGGAAAAAGAGGAACCAGTACATATAGGAATGAAGTCTATGTGATCTGTGGATGTCTAGCCATGCCCAAGGCTCCATAATCTGCACTTCATCTTTCCAAGATCAAAAGACTAACAAATTAGTACTGGCTCAGAAACAAGGCAGGCCTAAACCTGGCACTTAGCAGCTTCAGTGCCTATGGCTGAACAGGGCTAGGGAAGGCAAGGCCTAACATGGAAGAAAGTGTTGGAAAGAAACATTCTGTTTCAATATTTTTGAAAAAGTGCTTTCTCACCATTAAAGAAAAATTTTTTTTTCTGAAAATTTGGTGGGAAATTATATAATTGACAGATTTTCTGATAAAACAGGACAAGCTTTCAAGAGGAAACAAGTACCAACACCGTTTTCTAAATTGTTGAGTTCCTTCTACCCAAAAGTGACAAACAAAAAAACACAGCACAATCAAGATAGAAAGAACCTTTGAGCATGGACCAAAATTGATATATAATTTAACAGCAAGAAAAGGCAGGATGCACAACAAAACTTACAAGCACAAAGCTGTTTGAAAAAATATTAAGGCTGACATCTGATACCTCTGATGTCTTTTTTAAAATAAACTTTACTTTTAGAATAATTTTAGATTTACAGAAAAATTATAAGGCTAATATAGACTTCTCATATAACTGTACCCAGTTTCCATATTATTAACATCATAGTATATACATTAATTACAATTAAAGAATCAATACTGATATTTTAGTACTAAAACTTTATTCAGATTTTTTTAGTTTTGACATAAATGTCCTTTTTCAGCTCCAGGATCTCATCCAGGATTCCACATGATGTGAGTCATCATGTCTCTCCTTAGGCTTCTTTATTCTGTAAGAGGTTCTCAGAATTCTCATGTTTTTTTATAATCTTGAAAGTTTTGAGGAATACTAATCAGATATTATTTTGATATATGGTTAGATTCAATTTGCTATTATTTTCTTGAGAACTTTTACATCTATATTCATGAGAGATATTGGTCTTTTCTTTTCTCAGAATGCCTTTATCTGGTTTTTGTATTAGGGTAATATTGGCCTCATAGAAAGAATTAAGATGTTTCCCTCTCCTATTTTCTGGAAGAGATTTGAAAAATTTCAAATATTTTTGTCCTTAAATGCGTGGCAGAAACTACCAGTGAAACCATCTGAGCCTGTTTCTTTTTGTTTTGGAAAACTTGTAATTTTTTCTCTATTTCTCCAACAGATCTGGGTCTATTCAGATTGTTTATGTCTGTATTCATGAATGTTATACCTTTTATAAATGTCTTATCTCTTGGATATTGTTTTATTATTTTCATTCTTACACTTGGATTTAGTTTTAAAAGTTTCTATTGATATATCTTGGTAAACTAAAGATAAAATTCTAAGCCCCCCTGCTGACTAAACGAAACCCTTCTTGGCCAAAGGGACCCCAAAGAAAACTGAAAAATTGAGTTTCCAGCCACGAAAGGATGAGGAGTCAGACATGTCACATTATACCCACTTTGTTTGGCAGTTTAGACACAACTGACCAGCATTAATATTAAAATAGAGATCATAACACTGACAGAACACTTTGTGGCAATAAGATACCAAATTATAAATCAGACCTGAGTCCATGCCAGGCAAGGGTTAAGTCACATTTGTAGATCATCAAGTTTGCTTAACAAATCACTTTAACCCAGCATATTGTGGCTTGCTCTGTGATTAGCAAACTTTATCTTAACCTGAACATCTTTTCTGCTAACCCCAAGTTCTTAGACAAAGTTTTTTTTTTTTTTTTTTTTTTGAGACAGAGTCTCACTGTGTTGCCTGGACTAGAGTGCCATGGCGTCATCCTAGCTCACAGCAACCTCAAACTCCTGGGCTCAAGCAATCCTACTGCCTCAGCCTCCCGAGTAGCTGGGACTACAGGCATGCACTACCATGCCCGGCTAATTTTTTCTATATATTTTTAGTCGTTCGATTAATTTCTTTCTATTTTTGGTAGAGACGGGGTCTCGCTCTTGCTCAGGCCGGTTTCGAACTCCTGAGCTCAAACAATCCACCCGCCTCGGCTCCCAGAGTGCTAGGATTATAGGCGTGAGCCACCGCACCTGGCCTAAAGTTTTTTTCTTTTACCCAATTGCAAATTAAAGAATCTCTAAATCCACCTATGAATTGTAAACACACACTTCACAAGATATCCCACCTTTTTAGGCCTAACCAATGCACACTTTCCACGTATTGATTTATGTCTTTGCCTAGAATTCTGGCCCTAATATGCGTAAAACATATTAATAGTTACATTCTGACTGTCTCAGGATCATTTAATCAAAGCTTGTTGAATTTGTGTTTTCCCTGGGCCACAGAGACTCATATTGGCTCAGAATAAAACTCTTTAAATACTTTACAGAGTTTGGTTTTTGAAACAACATTTTCAAGCTCACTGATTCTTTCCTTGTTCATATCCAGGATATTGATAAGCCTATCAAAAACATTCTTCATTTCTATTACAGTGTTTTGATTTTCAGCATTTTGTGTCTCAAAGTTTTCATCTCTCTTCTCATATTACCCATATGTTCTTACACATTGCTCATCTTTTCCATTAGAATTCTTATCAATAATTTAAGTTCAGTTTGACAATTACAGATTTGTCATATTTGAATCTGATTCTGATACTTGCTTTTCTCTCCAAACTATTTCCCTTGCCTTATAGAATGTGATTTTTTTGTTGAAAGTTGAATATTACTGGGTAATTGAACTGATGTAAATAGGCATTTACTGTGCAGTCTTATGTTAGTCTGGCAAGGAGATCAACTACATCTAATATTTGCTTTAGCTGTATGTGCCAGAGGCTTCAAATTCCTACAGTGCCCTTGTTCTTATCTCCCCTATTGTTTTGGGGCTTTCCTTGGAAGGCCTGTTCAGATAGAATATGTGTGGGAAGCTCTTTTAACTATAATTCAGTTATTACACTGCAGGCTTGTTGGTATAGTGGTAAGGTGTGAGAGAAGGGAGGCACACTGTAATCTCATGGTTAAATCTAACTCTTTTGGTGGCCTGTGAACTTCACAAGTGCTTCCTGACCTCCTCCTCTTCCCTTTCCCTCTTTCTTTCCTATTTTGTTGACACAGCCCTGGGGAAAAGTCTTTTCCACTGGAGAGTAGGCCTTTGTTATGGAGAATGCCTTGGCTTATTTCAAAACAGTTAGCTTTCCCTTCCGCCTTCCAGAACCACTAGAGGATTCTTGGTTCCTTATCATGAGAACCCAACATGGTTCCTAGAGGTCAAACCCCCCTAGTCTGAGTTTTTCACTAAGATGCCTTAGAGGTTTTTTATTCTCAATCTAGTCCACCCTTAGCCTCTAGGAGTCTGCCAAAATTCCTACTTAAGTGTTCTTACCAGTTTGTGGCTTGTTTTAAGATAGAGTATTAAAGAAAATTTGAGATATACTAAAGCCAAAATATCAGGAGATGATTACCATTGAAAAGACAATTACTCACAGTTTCCCAAAGGAGGATATATGCTATGCCATGAGGGGCCACACAAGAAAGAACCAGCATCAGTCAAGAGGCAGAAGGAGAGGAGAAAACTGGTGTCAAAAACACTTAGTTGGGTTTCCATGGGGAGGAACAGGAGACACAGAGCAAGCAGTTCTAGGATTGGCTAGTTTGAGTAATTTCAGCAACCTTTGAACACAGGAACCATTCCTAGCTGTCTGTCATCTAGGCCTGGGATAATTAGGGAAAATGGATAGTGACCCAGAGTGTGAGACTCCAATAAAGAAGGTGGTTGGGCAGTGGGCTCTGGAGTGGTTGGTCTGTGTTCAAAAAGTACACTCACAGGTGAGTTGTTTACCATCTCTAGGAACTGACTAACCCTAAGAGGGGTAGTCCCTCCAGGGTCAGCAAGGACCCAGATGTCAAAGCATCAGAATAGAGAAAATAAAAAACACAGTTAATACCTGGTTCCAGAGACTTTTGCTTCAGGTAAGCAAACCTCAGCTGTCACTATATATACCTGTCTCTCCAGATTTCAGGGTCTTGGTTTTCCCTGTGACCACAGTTCCCTGATGGATCCAAAAAGCTGATTAATTTCAGTTTGTTCCATTTTTTCTTGTTATAAGGGAGTGATGACTTCTAAGCTTGTTACATGTCAGAACTAAAACCAGAAGTCTCCAATCCATTTTTAATTGTTCTGCTAATTTTAGTTCCATGCCAAGACTAAAATATTTGCAGTAGCTTCCATATTTTAAGGAATTACCCTGAGAAAATTTCTTCTAATGAAGATTTTGCTTAGCTTAGGAGTGGGAGGACAGTTTATTTATACGGTACCCTTTGCATTTATTTTGCTTTAAAATTTAAGATGAAACAATATAAAAATATTGTCTTGTGGTTACTTTTTTTTAAGGAACATGCCAGGAAATTTTTTTCCTTTACAAATTAGTTACCCAAACATTATTTAGGGAAGCTAAAGAATAAATGACACAAAACTATAGTAATTTCTTTCTGATGTTATATGTTGCCTAAAGCACTGGACTAGGCATTTGAAGACTCAAGTTTGACTACTGATTATTAATTACCAGCTGGCTATCTTTGAAAGTAGTTCACACCCAAATTTCTCAGTATGTGAATTTGGATAATAATACTTACCTATCTCATTTTCAATGTATGACAGGGCATGTGGAAATTGAAATTTATATTACAAAACACTACAGAAATGTAGAAAAGTAATATTCTTATTAATAACTCCCATGCACATCTTCCCAAGAATAGGCAATTAAAAGTGATTAAGAGAGCTTCTAATACTGGCTGTTAGAAATCACAGCCTCAGACCACACACTTGTTAAGAATGAATAAATTGAATGGTCAAATACAACACAGATGGAAGAGACATAGGTTTTGTATTCCCTTACTCTTTGTTGGACAACAGAACCTAAATGGTCTTGGTTTTCCCTGTGACCACAGTTCCCTGATGGGTCCAAAAAGCTGATTAATTTCAGTTTGTTCCATTTTTTCTTGTTATAAGGGAGTGATGACTTCTAAGCTTGTTACATGTCAGAACTAAAACCAGAAGTTTCCAATCCATTTTTCTGTGATGAGAAAAGTGCTGAGTAAGAAAGTGAAGGATGACAAATAAGACTCATCAAAATAAGCAACCAAGTGCACAATTTCTCCTAAAAGTTAACTAAGTAGGGAGTGTAAATTGCCTCCATGACAGAATATGCCATTGCTAGTGGCTGGTAAAGTCAAGTGGGGATCCCAGCACATATTACCATGTCTGTTGGCCAGACCAATAGAGGACTTATGTTCCTGGCTTGACAATGTGTCTTTTCCTTTAGCAGTAAATCCAACACAAACGACAAACTACAGACAGAAAATGCTCACAGAATGTGTTTTGGGTAATAACACTAGGCAGAGAACTTTATTGCCCAACAAACATTTGTCCCAGGTATGTCATAAAGCATAGATATGAAGGCAACAATTCCCCCTAAACTGTCTGTTTTCCACAATTGTGTTCCTATTTTTCAGCATTGAAAGTGATGAAGTTTTATATTATCCACTGTTTGTTTGTATCTCTGGTCATAACAGAGATATCTTGCTAAAGTCTGAATGATTTCACTTCCTCAGGATATTTAATGTTAGGAAAGACTGATGAAGGGACCTAGCATTTCTTGAGCACCTACTATGTAACTAGCTCTGTGGTAGCTGATGCATGTTAGAGGGAAGTAGATGGCAAGGTAAGCTAACTTGGATTTGAATCTTTGGCCGCACAAGCTATATGAC
Source organism: Avahi laniger (assembly GCA_963575035.1). Classification (NCBI taxonomy): domain Eukaryota; kingdom Metazoa; phylum Chordata; class Mammalia; order Primates; family Indriidae; genus Avahi; species Avahi laniger. The sequence goes on along the minus strand of CAUYSK010011247.1, from coordinate 136,663 downwards.
TTTAGGCCATGTGTCCTCTCTCTCTCAGTACCTCTTTTTCACTTTCTCATTTGTAAATTGGGGATAATAATACAATCTGCCTTAAAGGATTTTGGAAATTTGGTATATGTAAAATCCTGGTGCAGAGATGTCAGCTATTATTTATTTGCAATATATTAACTCAGACCATCCTTAAAAGGGCTCTGTCAATTAGGTATGTTCCACACATATTTTATAAAAATCAAACTGAAACTGAGAAAAGTTAAGAAATGTGCTCAAGTGAGAAATATGGCAGGATTTGAGTAGGGTTTTTCTGACATCCCTATCTGGGCTCTTTTCATTCTACTATTAATATAAAACATATACATATTATGTTATATGGTATGACACATGTTAATATAATACAAATGTTATATGTATATTTAATCCAGCACTTTTTATCTCAAAACATTAGCTTTACTTATGTTATCCTTAAAGCCCAACATTTTGACATTTAAATGAACTGATAATTTCTCTCTCAATTATGTTTCGTTCTTTGTGAAAAGAATTCACACTACTCTGAAGCTGTGAGAAAGGGTAAAAAGTTCAACAACCATCAATTTGGTTTATGTGTCAGACCTTATAGTGATCATTGTATTGTATGAACCAAAAGGTGAATCTTTGAAACAAATTGGAAAGAGATGGAAAATTAATGAGGTACTCATCTACCTGGCAAGTATCATTTGGATCAATTTTTGAGAAATTAATAAAATTTTATTTATTGATAAATTTTATTTATAAAATTTTATCATTAATATTGAATTTATGATTGTTTTATATTATTTCTTGCGTGACAAAATTATAACCAGTTCTGAACAGCAATCAATTTTCAAATATAAGAAAAATGTGGTTTAGGTAAATTAATTTCACTGAAGAAATAACCTGTATACTGAATTTTATAAAATAGAAAAAAATGGAAAGCATTTAAAAATATACTATTATATCTGGATCTTTGGTCTTTGGGCTAAATTGGTAAAAAAAAAAAAAAATTACTTATTTTTAAATCCAATTTCAAAAAATTGAAAAAATTGTTTTCACTTTTGAAATTGACTGCAAATTGAGTATAAGCATATCAATTTTATTTAATTTCAATAATGTGCTTGAGAGAAAAAATGTAAATGAATAGCACCTGGAACACTGCCATATTTTGATTATGTAAATTAAAAATGTTGATGTAGTTATTAAGCAATTTTTTCAGATGCTAATGTTTAACAAAGTAATGTTAATTTTCTTTACCTTGTTTTGACTAATTAATGCTACCTTTATGGAATTTTTTTTAAAGACTCTTGTTTAAACTTTAATGAAGCTAGTTAGTCCCCAAAAGAGAGTAATAAGATATGAGTTGTTGGAAGGTAAATAATATGACTGATTATTTTTAAAAAGGCAGCCATTTCTCATACATGGCACTAAAGATAGTGGAAAATCAACTTTTGAGGATGGAGTGGGAAGGCAAGTTAATGTGTGAACAAAGATTTTGAAGGTGGTGACTAAGATTAAAAAGCAGAATCATATGTATTGTAAATTTACCTACCTTGTGCAAACGCAATAAAATAAGAGTGATAGTAAATGTTTATCTTTGTTTGCTTTCTAGAAAAAGTCCAATAAATTTCAGTATTTCAAAATTTTTTTTCAAAAAGGAAAGAATGGAATAGTTAGTTCATATAGTAGTTATATTTCTTATAAGAAAAAATTATGTAAATTAAGTACACAAAATACAGGCATACTCACCTATTTTTGAAAAAAACAAAAAACAACACACTGGAATTATAAACCAGAAGTTAAAATATAAAACTATAGGAAGCAGGAGGAAGTCAAAAAAATAATCCATCACAACCAAGTGGGCTTCATCCCAGAGATGCAGGAATGGTTCAACATACGCATATCTATAAGTGTAATTCATGACATAAATAGAAGCAAAAACAAAGAACATATGATCCTCTCAATAGAGAAAAAACATTCGACAAAATTCAGTACCCTTTTGTAATAAGAATGCTTAACAAAATAGGCATAGACAAGACCTACCTCAAAAGGATAAAAACCATATACAACAAATCCACAATCAATATGATACTGAACAGGGAAAAACTGAAAGCATTCCCACCTAAAACTGGAACCAGACAAGATTTTCCTCTGTAATCACTTCTATTCAACATAGTGCTGGAAGTCCCAGCCAGAGCAATCAGACAAGAGAAGGAAATCAAGGGTATCCAAAAGTGGGGCAGAGATCAAACTATTGCTCTTTGCTGATGATATGATCTTATATCTAGAAAACCCCAAAGATTCTGCCAAGAGACTATTGGAATGATAAATAAATTCAGCAAAATCTCAGGTTACAAAATCAATGTACACAAATCAGTAGCATTCCTATATGCCAACAACTGTCAAACTGAGAACCAAATCAAAGACTCAATACCATTCACAATAACAACAAAGAAAATAAAATACCTAGGAATATATTTAACTAAGGAGGTGAAAGACCTCTACAGGGAGAACTGTGAAATATTGAGGAAAGAAAGAGCACAGGATATAAACAGATGGAAATTCGTACTATGCTCATGCATAGGTAGAATCAACATTGTTAAAATGCCTATACTACCAAAAGTGATCTACAGATTCAATGCAATCCTTATTGAAACACCAACATCATTTTTTGCAGATCTAGAAAAAATAATTCTACACTTCATATGGAACCAGAGAAGACCCTGTATAGCCAAAGCAACCCTAGGCAAAAATAATAAATTCGAAGACATCAATTTACCAAACTTTAAGCTATACTACCAGACATCAATTTACCAAACTTTAAACTATACTACAAGGCTATAATAACCAAAACAGTATGGTACTGACACAAGAACAGAGACATAGACCAATAGATCAGAACAGAGAACGTAGATATAAAATCATCCTCATATTATCATCTAATCTTTGACAAAGCAGACAAAAGCATACACTGGGGAAAAGAATCCCTATTCAATAAATGGTGCTGGAAAAATTGGATAGCCACATGTAGAAGACTGAAACAGAATCTACACCTCACCTCACAAAAATCAACTCACAATGGATAACAGACTTAATCCTAAGACCTTAAGAATACTATTAATAGAAGAAAATGTTTGGAAAACTCTTGCAGACATCAGCCTAGGCAAAGAATTTATGAAGAAGAGCCCAAAAGCAACCACAGCATAAATAAAAATGAATAGGACCTGATTAAATTAAAAAGCTTCTGCACAGCCAGGAAACTATCATTAGAGCAAATAGACAACTTATAGAATGGGAGAAAATATTTGCATGCTATATATCCAATAAAATGCTGTTAACTAGAATCTGTATAGAACTCGAGCAAATCAGCAAGAAAAAAAATCAAACAACTCCATTAAAAACTGGGCCAAGGATATTAACAGAAACTTTTCAAAAGAAGATAGACTAATAGCCAGCAAACATATGAAAAAATGCTCAACATCTCTGATCACCAGGGAAATGCAAATCAAAACTATAATGAGATATCACTTAACTCCCATGAGAACGGCTTTTATCAAAAAGTCCCAAAACAACAAATGTTGGTGTGGATGTGGAGAGATAGGGGCACTCATACACTGCTGGTTGGGCTGAAAACTAGTATAACCTCTATAGAAAGTAGTATAGAGACACCTTAAAGAACTAAAAGTAGAACTACCATTTGACCCAGCAATCCCATTACTCGGTATCTACTAAAAGAAAAAAACATTCTATAAAAAAGATCTGCATTCAAATGTTTATAGCAGCACAATGCACAATTGCAAAGATATGGAAACAACCCAAGTGCCCATCAATCCATGAGTGGATTAATAAAATGTGGTATATGTATATCATAGAGTATTACTCAGCCATAAAAAATGGTGAACTACCTATTGTATTATCCTGGATAGAGCTAGAGCCGATTCTTCTAAGTGAAGTATCACAAGAATGGAAAAACAAGTATCACATGTTCTCAGCATTAAATTGGTACTAATTGATCAACACTAAGGTTCACATACGGGAAGTAACATTCATAGGGTATCAAGTAGGTGGGAGGCAGGAGGTGGGCATGTGTAAATTCACACTTAACATATGCAGTGCACACTCTGGGGGGGATCGGCATACTTGTAGCTTTGATTCGGGTGGTACAATGGCAATTTATGTAACCAAAGCATTTGTATTCCTGTAATAACCTGAAAAAAAAATTGAATAGGAGAAAAGAAACTGACATTGTTAAATGTACATCCAGAAAAATTCTTTTTTGGATGTACAGTATTCTTTTAATCCTCTAAGCAACCCTTTGAAGTAGATATTATCTTTGATTTGTATATGAAGAAGCTTATATTTACAGATTAATAAATCGTCCAGGTTCATATGGGAGGTTAAAAAAAAAAACCAAAAAACCAAAAAAAAAGTACAATTTGTGGAACTCTCATGAAACAAATCATGAGGACAGCATGAACACTGCTGGAAGATATTTGAGGAGTATAAAATTTCTGTAAACTGATTCATGGTGGAGCTAGAAATTTACTGGTATGCTTCACTAACATAAATAGAAATACCTGTTTATTCATAGATTGATATTATTTTGTCTAATTTTTTCTGTACTGTGTCTTCCTTGTCTGGTCTCGTCTCCTCTTCTTTATCTGGTCTCCTCTGGTCTCGGGTCCTCTTCCTCCTCCAGGCTCATCTCCTCCTCCTCGTCCGGTCTCCTCTCCTCTTCCTCCTCTGGTCTCATCCTCTCTTCTTGGTCCAGTCTGGTCTCCTCTTCCTCCTCTGGTCTCCTCTTCCTATTCCAGTCTGGTCTCCTCTTCCTCCTCCAGTTTCATCTCCTTTTCCGGTCTTGTCTCATCTCCTCTTTTTCCTTTCTTCCTTCTCCCCACTTTCCTTAGGGTCTTCCTCTGTTGCCCAGGCTAGAAGTGCAACGTTGTCACCACAGCTCCATAGCTCACTGCAACTTCACACTCCTGGGCTCAAGCAATCCTCCTGTCTCAGCTTCCTGAGTAGTTGGGACTACAGGTCCATACCATGATGCCAGGCTGATTATTTTTAGTAGGGATGGGTTCTCACTCTTGCTGAGGCTGGCCTAGAACTCCTGACCTCAAAGCAATCCTCCTGCCTCAGCTTCCCTACGTGCTAGGATTACCGGCATGAGCCACCCTGCCTGGCAGAATTTCCTTTTTAAATAAAGGAAAGTTTCCCATTTAAAAAGGAAAAAAATAAAAAAACTTAGCACAATATCTGTTCCATAGAGTGCTCAATGAATGTGATTTTGAGAATAGTACAGTGTGGAGTAGGCCCTTAAGTCAGACAGACTTCCCAAGGTCAATTCCTGCCTCCATCACAATTATTGCATTTCATTGATTCTGTAACATACTTTCCTCATCTCCTACTCCCATATTTTAAACACCACTGAAATCAGGATGCAACTTAGCATTGTAATGTGGTTTAACTGCCACTGCCTGTTAGTAGTACCTGAGATAATAACCTGTCTTTACATCAATATCTTATGTTGAGCAAGTTATTTAATTTTTTGGTACTTCAGTTTCTTCAGTTGTAAAATGGGGTTAGTAATAGTATCTACACTTTATAAAGATGTTGTGAAGATTAGATTTGCTTTGTAAGTGTCTAAGTTAATAAGGGCTTAATAAATTCTATGTATTGTTTAAAAAAAATTCTGTACTGAAAGGAACACAAATAAGCAAAATGTCACAAACCTTAACATTTGTATATGAAACTCGCATCTAATGACAAAGGAGAGATTTTGTGGATGAAGAATCAATGCTATTCATTTAAATTGAAAAAATGTAAAAGAGACTCTGAATATAAGATTTTATATAATGTTGATATATATGTATGTTTTATCTGTTCAAAATATAAAATTATGTAAAAAGGAAATACTAAAACTTAAAATGAGTAGAAATAAATGATTTTAGCTATTAATGAACTTGGTAACAGTAACCCAGAGGGGGAATAATATTTCAAGAGACTTTTAAATGCTGAATTTTGTATATTCTTGATGGTACATATTTAAAGAAAAACAAAAAAACAGCAAAGGAGTCTTGAAGCTAACTCAATGGGTATAATGTTAATATTATTGCCATGGTAACTTTGAAATTATACTAATCATACTAACTGTATAAGATAAAGCAAATACGTAATTATGTTAACATATTCATGCTATTAAGCACAATTTTCAGCACAATAAGAAATATAAAATCAAGAAAATTTAAAGATATCAAAGTGAACACATGATTTTGACTTTTTAAAAATATTTCCTAGCTCTGTTCACTTAATGTAAGAAGAATCATGCCATTTTAACAGCAATGAGAACCCATATTGGTCAAATCTTGGTTACAAACACCATTCCCAACTAAGAGAAATAAGAGCATCATGGAGAAATTGCTACTCCAATAAAGAGGCAGGGAAAATATAATTGTAGAATATCTTGCTATGCCAGAAAGCTAAAAAAGAGTTTAAAGATGATTGGTACTATATTAAATAAACTTGGAACTCAGAAACACCTGGGATATCACTGACCAAATTAGGTACAATATAAACATCAAAATAAATAATATCTACAATTGATGGCTAGCCACTAAATGCATAAAAATCCATAATGAAAGCCAAAAAAAAAAAAAGAAAAAAAAAACCCATGTGCCACTAATGACGTTGACTATTACAAAAACTCTTTGCGTTAAAATTGGAAATTGAAGATACAAAATTAACCATTTCCTGTGTACTTTTATGAGGCACTGATTTCACCCCAGTGGATAACGATCAAACTCTTATCATCAGGTAATAATACCAACTAATAAATGAAGAAAAATTGACGGAATTAGAAAATCACAATTTTGCAACCCCCAATGAAATAACTGATTCATAAAAATATCAAAAATGGATGCTACAACCATTAGATAAAAGATTTATGGAAAGCAGGTATTACCCTGTAGATTATTTTCTAAATGCAAAGGGAAATTCTTTCTAAAAAATAAAAATCTGGCTGTCAGTATCATAGTCAAGTGATCAAATCTAATACCACTAATAGTCGGGTCACCTAACATTGTGTGTTTTCTGATATAATATGAAATACACAGTATCATCTATGAAATATTTTTACCAAAAATGTATCTTAAAAAACTAATCAAGCTTTAGTTAAGCTTTTAGCTTAACTTACAATGTCCATGTAAAATAGTTATTAAAATTTCAAAGTTAAATGAAACCACATGCAATCACAGGAATCTAAAACATGATTGTTACAAGACAATTGGCCTATTCTCTTACAGAACAATGGTCATAAAAAAAAGTGAGAACTATTCCAGAACGATAGTAATGGGAGCAAAATATTAATAGTAGCCAAATGTAATGCATGGAATTTAACAGGATCATAAATCCAGGAAAAAAAAAAACTAAAAGACAATTTGTGCAAGAGGGAAATTTGAATATAGACTGCATTAAATGATAATATAACCAACTAAAATTATCTCATGTGTGATAATGATATACAGTTATATAAGGAAAAGTCCTTATTTCGGGAATGGCAAGCTGTAGTTTTAGGAATTAAGTGTGATGTTTGCAATTTGCTTTGAAATGTTTCATAAAAAAATAAATATAAATAAGGCAAATGTAGCAAATTGTTAAAAATTGGATGTGTGAGTGTTCTATTATAATCATTTTTTCAATGTAAATAAATGTTTTAATATGTTAATGATAAAATATTTAGGAAAAACTGACAAAATGGTAAATTTTGAACAAAACTTTATTTCTGAGTTATATGTAATGATTTTTTTCAACTTCTTATGTAACTATCAGTTGATACCATTACCTCTTTTAATTCTTGAAATGTCCCATTTTAGGACAGTGGAAATCCTTTTTGCATAGCATGAGTTAACCTCAGCTGATTTGGATTTACCAAATGCTTAGCTTCAGAGTAGCCTGGAGTATGATGGTGTGTTGACCAATCTATCTAATATATTAAAGATAAATGATGTCCTCTAATCATGAGTTTATAGTTGTCTGAGGGCAGGACATATGCACCTGTCAGCATTGCTTAGTGATAATAATTGGATTTATGTTTTTCACCTGGTTTTTGTAGAGATTGGGGGTTTTGATCGTTAATGTGGTCATGGAATTAAAATGTGCCTATGAGACTTGCAAAATAAAAGAGAAATTCCCATAAGGAGAATTAGGATTTCTGGTACCAACATGTTTCAAAAGCCTGCCAACATGATTCAGAGCTGATGATTCGTCTTGATTTGTCCATGAATCCTCAGCAACCCAACAATGGGAAAACAAAGCAGCCAAACACTGGAATCTACAGATCCTTTTTCAAGTTATATCCTTCTAATTGGTGTTGTACTGTCTTCTTTGCCTGTAATATATTCCATGACTGTAAACTATTGGATTCCTGAGAGTCTTTTCAGAATGCAACACTTAAGGCAATTAATGTGTAATTGAACTTACATCTGTATCCTTTTAGTACACCCCCTTATTCTTCCAGTATTTCTTTGCCTTCTGGCACAAGGTATCTTAGGTACATCTTGTATATTTTCTGCCCTAGACCTGGAATCAACCATTTCTCAAAGAATTTCTAGTTGTTTTTAGTAGGGGGTTATGTTTAGAAAACGAAAATCAGGCTTTGCTACTGTTTCCGTGCTTTTCTAGTGCACGAAGCTAAAATACAGATTTTTTAAAAATAGAAATGATGAGTTCACATTAGTATTTCCAATTCAAATTCAACCATCAAAATTTTTTCTCTAAATTTTGTTGATTTTATACTAATATGTACTTATTAGTATATATTAGTATATTAGTCTCATTCTCTAAAAAATTTTTTCTAAAATATCACAATTTATGCAATTTACCTATGTGAATTAAATGCTTTTAAACTATAATATCAATCATAATATCAAAAATAAGATACTGACTGACATTTAAGATTTTCTTGCTGTTTATGTCTTTAGGATATATTCCTCTAAGAATGTACAGGGTGCAGTTTTGAAAATTTCTTTCTCTGCCTGGCTACGTTCCAAACGTGGTAAATAGACTGCTTTGCTTCAGCTTGTATTCCATATTATGATTTCATTTGTGTTATTTTAAAATTAGTTTTATTATTTGAGTGGGTAAAGCATTGAAATGGTTGTAAAGCCAAAACTATAGATAATAGCATATTAAAAGAAGTATTGCATCCATTGCTATTTTATCCTGCCTGCCTCTACGCCATAAGCATCTTTAGTGACTTTCATGCATGATAAAACATACCATATAACAAGCTTCCATTTGTACTTGTTTTTATTGCTTTAGATTGTTTTAAAATTAAAATAACATGTATTAATATTGATTTTCCCCTTTCTATTTCTCCTCAGTCTGATTTCTCATTCCTTTCCCCTTCAGAACCAACTACTCCCTTGAAATTTGTGTATATTATTTCATTTTGTGTTTTTATGTTTGAATTCATTTATTTATCAATAAAAAATTATTTTGTCTGCTTTTAAATTTTGTAAATTTAAATTATATAAATATTAGTCTATGATAAATATCTTTATATAACTTGCTTTCTTTGACTTGAACTATAGTTCTAGGATCTATCAAAGTTGGTATGTATGATCAACTTCATTCATTTTTAACTCGTATTTAGAAGATCCACAATCATTTATTCATAATTCTCAAACTTCGAAAGCTCTAAATCCAAAAGTTTTCTATTTGGTTGGTTGTTTGAAAATTTGGTATCAAAACAATTTTTTACACAGATGTAATTTATTACCTTTATCAATAGCTATATATTTTGCTGTAAAGATAGTAATGGACTTGACTGTAAAGATCTGTTCCAGATCCTGCTTGGGGTATTAGTGAAAGTTCAATATATGCAGTAAATTGCTTGAGGAGGTAATGTGTATTTATCCAGAAATTAAATCTGGACTAGCTATTAAATTGTTTTGGCCAGTAGAATATTACTGAATGGGACACAAGCAGAAGCTTGAAAAATGCCTCCATAGTGGACCTTGACTACTCACTGTTCTTGGAAATTTTGTGACTACCACCATGAGAAATAACCTGGGATGGCCTGAGGGCTGATGAGAGACACAGGACTGCACTATTCCCTCTCCCCAGCCAACAGTGAGACATGAGTCCATGTACAAGCAGCTACCTTCAGGTGCATGGATGAGCCCATCTAAATCCTCTAAATCCAAAAGAACTTTTCAGATGGAACCAGCTCAAATTGCCTACTCATAAAAACATGAGCTAAATAAATGGGCATTATTTTAAATAAATTTAAAGATTACATTGTTATGCAGCCAAAGCTAACTAATATAGATAAGAAATTATAAGCCCATATTCTATCATATTAATATATGACAATGTATGTATTTATTTCCTTATTGATGGATATTTAGGTTGTATACAGTTTGACACTTCTAAAATAATGCAATGAAAATGACTCCTTTGTGTACATGAATAAGAACTTATCTATGTCTAGAAGGAAAACTGAGAGGTTCTAGGACAATTTCAATTTCTCTGTATACAGCTACATTGTTTCCCAAATAATTTCTTCATTGTATTAGCATCATTAATGTATAAAAGTTTATATTTCTTCACATCCTCTCCAATTTTAAGGTATTTTTCTTCCTTATGACTCTCTGGATATGAATATTTCAACAGAATCTTAATTTTTATATTTTGATTACTAGTTAATTAGAATATAGTTTAATACTCTTTCACTTTATGGGCATCTATATTTTTTCTCTGAATTGTTTGCATATAGAGTCCATTTTCCTATATGTAGGAGGTATTTTATATAGATGTTACATGTTTTCTTACATATATTGAAAATAACTTTTCTTAGTCCAGTGGTTCTCAACCTTACTTACACAATAGCTTCACTTATAAAATATTCACTTATCACTACCCAGGCTGTCAATATCATATAATAATCACAATCTTTTTGTCTTGCACAGCCCATTACTGCCCCTATTTTCATATTTTGCCCCTTGGCTGTGAATCTTGCCTCCTGGATGTTGCTTTTGATCTCCATTATTCCACTCATGTCCATCTTTTTTCTCAGCTTGGACTAAGTGTGAAGCATCAGCCCAGATTACTAATGTATGTTTTCTTCCGTTTTTGGTCTACAGAGGTGTTTATGTTATTTGTTTTGTTTATGACAGCTAATCCTTCATATTGTTTATATAGTTTATATTTCATCTTTACTTTTTTCTGATGTTTTACAGGAAAATATTAAGATAACTGCAGAATGCCATGTTGACTTTGTCCTCTTTGTTCACTAAAATTAATAATGATTTTCAATCTTTATCTAATTCACTATTCAATCAATAAGGTAAAACATATCCTTTATTTTTCTTCTATTTATCATGCACTCTATTAGGCACTTGTAAACATCATCCTAGCCCTCTCTCCCACAACAAAAGGAAAGAAAATAGAACCAAAGAACAAAATGTCATGTAACTCACAATCTAGTAGAAAAGCCAGCCACCAAATAATTTCATAAAATGTAAAATTACAACTGTGGTAAGTATTAAGAAGTACATATCACTGAAGCTATAATAATATAAAATATAGACAGTTGAACTGATCACTAATGTTTGGTAAACTTTTTCTGAATTATTGGTGGTTGACCTGAGATCTAAAAATTGCATAATGCAAGGAGTTAGTCAGCAAGACGGCAGGATAGAAAATCTCCCGACATCGTTCCTCACTCCCCCTACAAAACCACAACTATAATAGAAGCTATTCAAAGACAAGACTACCACCCTGAATTCACCAGAACTCAAGGGAGAAGTGAAGAAATTCCCTGGGTTCACAGAATCCGTGACTGATAAGAGAAATGGTCATTTTAAACTGCACCATCCCCTCCCCGCAGTGCACATAACACCACTCACAAAGGATTTCCCTAGACTAAAGTTGCCAAGTGACAGGAGAAAATTGGAGGTGGATGTACAGTCTGCCTTCCAATTTGTGGAACTTCACAGGAAGCCCACTCTGCTCCCTTCTGGTGGGAAGCATTGAAAGTATCAGCAAGGCTGAACCAACCTGGGATAACTTGAGGACAAAGAATGGGGTGCTGATGGCAGTGATTGGCATGTAGATCTTGGTTGCTACTTGCACTCCCATCAGTGGGAACATCACATTAAGGAGACTGGCAAGTGCCATAGCACGGCAGGGGGCACAATCCATGGGCAGGCCCGAATAGCCAACCAGATTTTCCACAAAGTCGACATGCTCACATAGAGCCTTACCTTGGCCTAGAAACAACTAAAAGGTCAGGATAAAGTTCTGGTGCCTGCTTAAGTCTTCCCCAGATCAGGAACAATGGTAGGGCAACAATATAATTTCAGGATAATGGTTAAGCTCTGGTGCTCATTATAAATCTTTTCCAGACTGGGAAACAACAACTGGGAGTAATTTTGTGCTGGAGCAGCATTTAAGTTCTGTGATTTACTATAAGTCTTCCCAAGACCAGGAAAAAACAGCAAATCAGCAAGCTAATTCCAGTGCAGTCCTGGTGCTTTTAGTTCTGGTGCTCACTATAAGTCTTCCCCACAATGAAAAGCAAAAGCAGATCAGAGTTTAAGTGCTGATGCTAAGCAGTAAAGCTCTAACACCACTGAAGAACACCTTCAAAAACTGGAAGAGTTGGCTGTCTCCTAAAATGAACAGACATCAATGTAAAAATGTAAGGATTGTAAAAACACATGGAAATATGACACTACTAAAAAGACCAATAAAACTCTAGCAATAGACCCAGAAGAATTGAATATATGTAAAATGTCTGACAGAAAATTCAGAATAATCCTCTTAAAGAAGTTCAGGGAATCAAAAAAATACATACAGAAAGCTAAATGAAATTTGGAATACAATCCAGAAAAAAAATGAGAAATTTGGCAAAGTAATAGAAAAAAGTTTTAAAAGCAAAATAGAAATTATAAAAATAAAGAATAACTGAACTGAAAAACTTATTATAAAGTTTCAACAGAAGTCCTGATTAAATGGAGGAAAGAATGAATGAGCTTGAATCAGAACATATGAAATTACCCAATTGGAGGAGCAAAAAAAAAAAAAGAACAAAAAAGAGTAAAGAAGGCCTACGAAAATTATAGGACATTATCAAACTAACCTCTGCATAATAGGAAATACTGAAAGAGATGAGAGAGAAAAAAGGTATAAAAAGCATACTTAAGAAAATTACGGCAGAAAATTTCCCAAATCTGGAGAAAGACAACAGCATCTGGGTACAGGAAGCTCCTATTCCACTAATCAAATTCAAAGAATAATTACCCAATGTACATCATAATCTAATTTAAAAAATCCAAGACAAAGAAACGATACTCAAAACAGCAAAAGAAAATAAAAATCACATTTAACAGAGCCCCAATATTGCTTTCAGCAGTTTTCTCAGCAGAAATCCTGCAGGCCAGGAAATACACTGCAAGAAGGACTTCATCAATGCATGTAGTCATCAGACCATCTAAAGTCAATGTGAAGAAAAAAGATCCCAAAATCAGTAAGAGAAAGCATCCAATCACCTACATATAAAAAAAAAAAACCATTAGACTAACAGTAGACTTCTTATCAGAAATGTTACAAATCAGAAGAAATTGGGTTTGTATTTTCAGAATTCATAAAAAAAAAATCAAGCATGAATTTTATATTCTGCTAGAGATAAGCCTCATAAGAGAAGGAGGAATAGTCTTCCCCAGAAAAACAAATGCTGTGAGAATTTCTCACTATTAGACCAACTCTATAAGAAATGTTAAAGTGGATTCTAAACATGAAAACTAAACGTCTATACTCCCCATTATAAAAACACAAAAAAGTATAAAATTCACAAGACTGATAAAATAATTACACAAATGAGGCTACAAAGTAACTAGATAGCAATTAATATTATGGCAGGAACAAAACCTTACATATCAATATTAACATTAAACATAAATGGATTAAATGCCCCACTTAAAATATAGATTGATAGAATGGTTAAAAAACTATGACCTTACTATATGCTGCTTACAGGAAACCCACCTTACTATTGAAGACATTTATAGGCCGAAGATAAAGGGGAAGAAAAAGATATTCCATGCAAATGGAAACCCAACATGTATAGCAGTTTCTATACTTATATCACATAAAAAAGACTTTTAACCAACAGTAAAAACAGGCAAATAAGGTCATCATACAAGGATAAAGGATCAATTCAAGAAGAAGGTATAACAATCCTAAATATATATGCACCCAACACCAGAGCACCCATATTTATAAAATAAATATTAGCATACTACAAAAAGAGATAAGCAACAATATGATAATAGTGGCAGACTTTAACACCTCACTGACAATGCTAGGTAGATCATTGAGAAAGAAAATCAACAAAGAAACACTAGACTTAAATTGGATTTTACACAAAATGGACATAGAAGATGTTTATGGAGCATTCTCCCCAACAACTGCAGAATATACATTCTTCTCATCAGCATATGAAACATTTTCCAATACAGACTATATATTAAGCCACAAAACAAGTCTTAATAAATTTTTAAAAGTTGAAATTATATCACGTACCTTCACAGATCACAGTAGAATAAAATGATATCAATTCCAAGAGGAACTCTCAAAACTACAAATAATATGAAAATTAAACAAGCCACCCATGCATGATCTTTGGGTCAATGATGAAATTAAGATGAAAATAAAAAAAATGTTTTTAAATGAATGACAATAGAGACACACATACGAAAATCCCTGAGATATAGCAAAAGGAGTGCAAATGGGAAGCTTATAGCATTAAATACCTATGTTAAAAAGTAGAAAGATCAGAAATTAACAACTAACATTACACTTCAAGAAACTGGAAAACAAGAACAAACCAAACTTAAAGTTAGCAGAAGAAAAGAAAAATCTGAGCAGAACTAAATGAAATTGAAACAAAATAAAAAGGATCAACAAATCAAAAAGTTGTTATTTTGCAAAGATGAAGAAAATCAAACTGATAGCTAGCATAGACAAGAAAAAAAAAGAAGATTCAAATAAGCAATTAGAAATGAAAAAAATATTACAATTGATACCATGGAAATATCAGAGACTACTATGATCAACTCTATGCTCATAAACTAGAAAATCTAGAGAAAATGAATAAATTCATAGAAACAGTCAACCTTCCAATATTGAACCAGAAAGAAATAGAAATTCTGAATAGATCAATAACAAGTAGTGAGATTGGATCAGTAATAAAAAAAAGTCTCCCCAAAACAGAAAAAGCGCTCATGACCAGATGGACTCATAGTTAAATTCTACAAGACATATGAAGAAGAACTGGTACCAATCCTACTGAAACTGTTCCAAAAAAATCAAGAAAGAGGAATTCCTCCCTAAATCATTCTATGATACCGGCATCATCCTCATACAAAAGTCAGGAAAAGATACAACAACAACAAAAAGGAAAATTACAGATCAATATATCTAATGAACATCAATACAAACATCCTCAACAAAGTACTAGTAAACCAAGTCCAACAGCATATCAAAAAGATAACACATCACGATCAAGTGAGTTTTAGCCCAGGGATGCAAGGATGGTTCATCATGTGCAAATCAGTAAACACAATCATTGACATAAACAGAATTAAGAAAAACTATACGGTCATCTCAATAGATGTAGAAAAAGCATTCTATAAAATTTAGTATCCCTTCATTGTAACAAAGCTCAACAAATTAGGCACAGAAAGAATATATCTAAAATTAATAAAAGATATATGACCATCCTATAGCCAGCATCATACTGAATGGGGAAAAACTGAAAGCATTACCCCTAAGAATTAGCACAAAGCAAGGATGCTCATTTTCACCATCCTTGTTTAACATAGTATAGAAAGTCCAAGACAACGAAATAAAAGACATCCATACTGGAAAACAGGAAATCAAATTATTTCTATTTACTGATGCTAAAATTTTATACTTAGAGAACCCTAAAGAGCTCACCAAAAGATACCTAGATTTGATAAAGGAATTGAGTAAAGTTTTGGGATACACAATCAAAGTACAAAAATCAGTAGCATTTCTATACACACACACGCAAACACACACACACACAAACACACACACACAAAACAGCAAAGCTGAAAACAACTTCAAAAAGTCAATTCCATTTACAATAGCCACAAAAAAATAACATACCTAGGAATAAGTTTAATAAAGGAGGTATGGGCCGGGCGCGGTGGCTCACGCCTGTAATCCTAGATCTCTGGGAGGCCGAGGCGGGCGGATTGTTTGAGCTCAGGAGTTCAAAACCAGCTTGAGCAAGAGTGAGATCCTGTCTCTACTAAAAATAGAAAGAAATTAATTGAACAATTAAAAATATATAGAAAAAATTAGCCCAGCATGGTGGCGCATGTCTGTAGTCCCAGCTACTCGGGAGGCTGAGGCAGAAGGATTGCTTGAGCCCAGGTGTTTAAGGTTGCTGTGAGCTAGGACGATGCCACGGCACTCTAGCCTGGGCAACAGAGTGAGACTCTGTCTCAAAAAAAAAAAAGAAAAAAAAATGGCCATACTGCCCAAAACAATCTACAGATCAATGCAATTACTAGTGACATACCAATATTATTTTTCACTGAATTAGAAAAAAACAATCCTAAAATTCCTGTGAAACCAAAAAAGAACACAAAGTTATCCAAAGCAAAAAGAATAAAGCTGGACATATCACATTATCCGACTTCAAATTATACAAGACTGTAATAATAAAACAGCATGGTTTTGGCATAAAAATAGACACATAGATCAAAAACTCAAATAGAGATCCCAGAAATAAATTCACATACCTACATCCAATGGATCTTTGACAATGTTGACAAAAATACATGCTAGGAAAGGATACCTATTCAACAAATGGTGCTGGGAACATAGGATAGATAGCCACAAAAAAATGAAAGTGGACTACTATGTCTCACCATATATAAAAATTAACTCGAAATACATTAAATACTTAAATGTAAGATATGAAACTATAAAAATTCTAGAAGAAAACATAGAAAAAACTGTTCTGACCATTGGTCTAGGCAAAAAATTCATGACTAAGACCTCAAAGGCAAATGCAACAAAAATAAACAAATAGAACTTAACTATAAAGATTCTGCACAGCAAAATAATGATCAACAACGTGAATAGATAGCCTACAGAATGGAAGAAAATATTTGCAAACTATGCATCCAACAAAGGACTAATATCCAGAATCAACAAGAAACCCAAACAAACAACAAAACCCCAGATTATCCCATTAAAAAGTGGGCAGAGGACATGAATAGACATTTTTCAAAAGAAGACAAATGGTCAACAAGCATATAAAAAAATGTTCAACATCACTAATCATCAGAGAAATGCAAATTAAAACCACAATGAGGTACCATCTTACATAAGTCAGAATGGCTTTTACTAAAAAGTCAGAAAATAACATGTCAGTGAGGATGCGAAGAACAAGGAACACTTATACACTATAGGTGGGAATGTAAATTAGTACAATCTCCATGGAAAACAGTATGGAGATTTCTCATACTACAAATAGAACTAATATTTATTTGATCCAGCAATCTCACTACTGGGTATATACCCATAGGAAAGAAATCATTATATCAAAAAGATACCAACACTTGTCTGTTTATCACAGCACTATACATGATAGCAAAAATACAAATCAATCTAAGTGTCCATCGATTGATGATTGTAAAAAAAGTGGGGGGGGTGTGTGTATATTCATTCCACTATACACACACACACACACACACACACACACACATAGTAGAATACTATTCAGCCATTAAAATGAATGAAATCTTGCCTTTTACTGCAACATGGATGGAGTTGGAGGCCATTATCTTAAGTGAAATGACTCAAAAGCAGAAAGCCAAACATCGTATGTTCTCACTTCTAAGTGGGAGCTAAATAATGTGTACCTATGGACATATAGTGGAATAAACATTGGAGACTCAGAAGGGTGAGAGGGTGGAAAGGTAGGAGGAGAACAAGGGATGAAAAATTACTTAATGGGTACGACGTACGCTATTTGGGTGATGGTTATGCTATCAGCCTAGACTTCACAATTATGCACTGTATCTATGTCACTAAACTGCACATGTACCCCTTAAATCTACAAAAAATGAAAAAAAGAATGTATACTTCACTCTTTTTGATTAAAAATAAATTTTTACATTGTATTTCTTCTACACACATGCTGTATATGATCACTCAATATCTTTATTCTCATTCCTTTTATATTTTTGTACTTCAGAAGACAAGAATATTAAACATCATTTTCCCAGAATCCATAACTGTTAGAGTTCGCATATAGTTTAGATTTCATCAGAACCAAAGAGAAGGCCTTTATTCCAGACAGGAAGTCATTTTCCAGAAGCTATTTCTTCTGTTGAGCAAGGTCTGTGATATTTCAAGCCAGCCTGAAAGAGAGAGTTCTGCAGGTTCTCTCGCTCATGACTAAAGCAGAGGTAACCTATTAACAGATGCTTCTTACTCCCTGTGCCTCATGTAACCCAGAATAACAACTGTGAATGAAGATAGAACCCTCAATTGTGAGCTCTTTAGGGGCTTTAGACTGGAGTTTCTCATATTTCAATCTTAAGGATTTATTTCACAGAATTACTTGCATTTATTATCAATTTTAAAAATAAGGTTTATAAAACATCAATAAAAGAGTTTGTTTCATTTTTCAAATTGTATTCAGCAAATGAAAGGCTGGTGTTTTTTTCTCATTGCCTGAATAAGCACAGGGAGCCACCATAATTGGTTTAGTCCATATGAAGCAATCCAAGACATCTTTAGAACATAAATTCCTAATCTCTGTGCCAAGTTCTTATCACTAAATTTTACAAAAATTTCCAGCAAACTTGTTATATGAAATTTTAAGAGCTTAAATTAACTTGTTTCTATTTTCTGTATTAGATACGCTATTTAGAGGAATGGCACACACTTTATACATATATATAACTTTGGATTTTAAAGTATGTATTTCTCAAAGAGCTTTTATGACACATCAGACTATTTGAAAATAGCTCATATAACATTATTTCTTATGCTAAGACCCATTTGCTCAGTAGGACGATTCTAACACTTTAGGTTGAAGTGTATGGTTCTTTGGGTAATGTGTACAATATTACATTTCTGTACTTATTTTAACAAACACCATGAATCTAAAGCAGATCTATAATATGGAGTACATATTTTAGGAAAATTATATACAATTTAAAATAAGCTTTCTACTTGTAAACATCTATGAATTTCATCACCTTATGCCATCTAATTCACATAAAACTCCATGTTGTAATTTCTTTATTTAACCTCTTGTATAGCAATCTTCACCTCTCCCCACACTTGTCCCCAATCTTCTCCCCCAATAATCATAGAATTTTTTTGGCTTCTCATGTAACCTACAAATGGCAAAGACAAAGCAGGTTCATAAAAATTTGGGGAATAGATAAAATTCCTTATTCCTGAGATTGAATAAGGTAATGTCTGAAGCTTTCCAAAGAATGTATTTTGACACAAAGTTGATATCAATTGCAAAAATATCATTGCTGAGAAAAATATTGATCTTGAGTCATATGTTCTTGGTAAATAGTTTTCCAAGAACATTTTCCTTTTTAGAGCTAATCTTAGGATGGTGTTTTGAAAATCCCAATTTGCAAAAATTTTACACGCCAAAGGGAAATCTAGTTTCCTAGTGAAACCATAAAGGATGCAGACAAGAAGGATGTGGTAAATTACCAAAGCAGTCCTAAACCAATTAGTTAGGTAATGAAAGAAACAGAAGAAAAGCCCAAATACAGGTAATTAGAAATTCCAATTATTATAACTCATGCTATGGTTTGAATATGTCTCCCAAATTTTATGCATTGTAAACTTAATCCCCACTGTAACAGTATTAAAAGTGGGGCCTTTGGGAAACAACTGGGATTAGATAAGGTTATCAGGATGGGGCCCCTACGATGGGACTGATATCTTTTTAAGAAGAGGACAAGAGACCTCAGCTGGTATGCTTTTGCCCTCTCACACTATGTGCCTTCCACACCATGTTAGGACAGACATGAAGCCCTTACCAGAAGCTAACCAGATGTGGCTGCCTGATCTTGGACTTCCCAGCCTCCAGAACTATAAGAAATAAACCTCTTTTCTTTGTTAATTACCCAGTGTCATATATTCTGTTATAGCAACAGAAAAAAAAAAACCAAGAAACTGCCTAAAACAAATACCTACAGTAAATTCTGGGTGAGAGTAATTCTCAAGATATAAACTACAACACTAACTTCACAATTTGTTCAGATTTCATATCTATTTTTTTATAACCCTCCTAATTCTTCAAATTCATGTACATTTCATATTATATTAGTCCAGGCTAGGAAACAAAAAAACTACTCTAGGTATTTTCAACAAAAAATAGTTATTAGAAGAATTGGCTCTAAAAGTGTTAGAAGGGTCAGGGAGTAAAAAGGGAAGTAATATTACCCAGAGCCCTCCCCTGAGGCTGCTGCCATGACTCCAGAGTGGATTTGCAGGCAATTAGGAGCCCACACTCTGAGCCTGAAGTCCACACTCCCACTGGCGCTGCTGGCCTTGCCCCAGTGCTAGAGTCAATAGTCATCACCAGCATCCTGCTCTGCAGAAAGAAGGCTTCCCCTTTTTATAAAATTCCAGTCTCGCTTTGGCAGAATCTAACCATCAGACAACTTCCAGGGGAGCCTAGGGAATATAATTTTGGTTTCCAGCCCCTTATAGCACAGGGGAGAGTGAGTATAAGACTGAACTCAGATAAATAGTTGGCGTATTTATTTATGCAATATTCTCAGAGAGATAAACTCTGCAATTATGTTTTAGGATTTATTTTGGAGAGATTATTAACATATATAAACAATACTATATAATGGAAAGCTTGTGCTATGCTGGTGTGTTCATCAGAAGCAGGGTCCTGGCCGGGCGTGGTGGCTCATGCCTGTAATCCTAGCACTCTGGGAGGCCGAAGCAGGAGGATCATTTGAGCTCAGGAGTTTGAGACTAGCCTGAGCAAGAGTGAGATCCTGTCTCTACTAAAAATAGAAAGAAATTAGCTGGACAACTAAAAATACATAGAAAAAATTATCCAGGCATGATGGCGCATGCCTATAGTCCCAGCTACTTGGGAGGCTGAAGCAGAAGGATTGCTTGGGCCCAGGAGTTTGAGGTTGCTGTGAGCTAGGCTGGGGTCAAGGCACTCTAGCCCAGGCAACAGAGTGAGACTCTGTCTCAAAAAGAAAAAAATAAAAAAAATAAAAAAAAATAAAAAGCAGACTCTTAAGAAGAGCAAGGTGAGGTTGCTTTTGATGTACCCCTCAGTCCCTCTCACCAGCTTTTATTTTTATGCTGGTATAATTTTACTCATTTAAAACAGCAAATGATGCCATGAGCAAATACATATCCAGTAAACATCATTCAATTGATCCTTAAATATCTTACTACTATTTTGTTTGAGGCTGCTACACAAGCACAAATAGAACCTATAACACAAACTACTGATGATCAATTTCATTAAGGTCTTCTACTAAAAATAGCTTTTTTAATCCCACCTTGTGCTTTATACTGTAATAGTGTCTAAAGCACATAAATACTTGTGTATGGTCTCCTGTGAATCCAAATTCACAGGATTTCCAAAGAAATTAAATCATATTTACATATTTGTATAGCCAAATTTTGTATGTAGACATATATATTGCAAGAATGTTTAAACATATATGTGTATATTTATACATATCTGAATACTTAGACATACTAAAGTCAAAGCTGCAATGTTAAAACAACATTACTCCCTGAGAGAATGTTAGTCGAAGCAAAATCTACTGTATATGTACTTTTGCTTGCTTTACTGAATTGGCTAGGACATTCAGACTTTTTTCCAAAATTGCTAATTTAGAGAAAATGCTTCTAATATTGCAACTCTAAGCATAATGTTTCTCATACATTTTTGATCAAATTTGGACATGTTCTTCTGTTTCTGGCTGTTTTTAAGTGAGAAATATCTAATAAATTATTTCAAATGCATTTTTTATTGATATACTCTTTTTCGTATTTTGATTAATACAGTTAAGTTCATATATTGCCTAATGCTAAATCTTCCTAGCATTTCTAGTATAACTACATGAACTTACAATATTAGTCATTTTACACTCTGTTGGCTTGCATAAACGAATCTGTACTTGGAATATTTGCAATTATTTTGAATTAACTTGGGATATTATATTTCTAATATTTTTATTCTATTGTGGAATCAAAGATAATTACTCTGATATAGTATGCTGAGAAACTGGGAAAAAAATTATACACACAGAAACTATGTTACTTGAACTTGTTTGAGTCTAGTGACTTTAACGATAAAAATTGGAATGGAGGGTTAGATTTGACTCTTTGAGGATTAATAGGAAATTCAAGTTTTATACTATTTCACAAATCAATTTTGGATATTTTCATTTTCTGAGATTTAATGAATCATTCACAAAATATCAAGTTTATTGGTAAAATTTTAATGTAATTTGTATAAATATATTTAATATTTTTCATATGTGCTTCTAATCCTTTTCTCAACTATATCTTGCCTAATATAGTTTCCTAATATTTGTTACCTTGTGCTAGAGAATGAATTGTGCCCTCCCAAAATTCATATGTTGAAGTCCCAAGCCCTAGTATCTCAGAATGTAACTATTTGGAGA
Source organism: Avahi laniger (assembly GCA_963575035.1). NCBI lineage: Eukaryota > Metazoa > Chordata > Mammalia > Primates > Indriidae > Avahi > Avahi laniger. The sequence goes on along the minus strand of CAUYSK010011247.1, from coordinate 113,906 downwards.
TAGAACCTTTAAGGAGGTAATTAAGTTAAAAGGAGGCCATTGAGGGTGGACCCTAATCCAAGCTGACTGGACACTATCACAGATGTCAAAAACCATGAGAATAGTGTTGATTGTATATGATGGGAAATGGAACCCCATAGGAAGCCCAAAACCGGTGAGGCTTGTCATCAGGAAGCCTTTCCTCTGGTATTAGGGGTAGCTTACCTTTTACTGTACTAGGATGACTTACCTTCTAATGGCTAACCTGTGACATTCACTCTTTTACCCTTTTGGCACCAGTGCTAACTCTGCAAGTCTCCTTGGTAATAACATCCTCCTTATTTGGAGAATTATTTGCACAAGTTTAATCTGATAATGATGTAATGAATATACTATAGAAGTTCTTTCACATGGCCTTCTCTTTTGGTCACCCTGCAATACCTCTGCTGGTGTAATTATTGTGGTTCTACCAGAGAAATTCAGATTTTTGGGAGATTTCCATTTTCACTTCTATAGGATTGAAGAATCTTCAGTTCTCTTGGGTTTCTCTCAAGCTGATAGCATCTGCTTTATAACTCTCTGAATTTCTATCTATTCTAACTTGCTGATGGCACCTTTCCAGTTTGCTGGTGCTATTTTGCATTTTTTCTCATAATCACATTTTTTTCCTTTAATTTCAGTGAGCTATGGGAAAGGAATGGAAGTAAATACTTGGTAACAGTTAACTTTGTTTATACTGGAAGGCCTGGAATTTATTTCCAAAGTAGACATTTATTTATTTAAAACATTTTTTTTTGGAATTTATAAGCAATTGTGACTATGTTAGTATGTTTGTTTATGAAAACCTTTATGAACGTATGTGACCTGTTTTCAGGACTTGATTTTATTTATTCCTATTTTTCCTCATTTTTCTATTTTCTTCCATGATATCACTAATTCTCTCTGAAGTTCTGAATAGGTGCAATAAGCCATATTTTAGTTAATTATTTAATAAATGAAAAATGTAGAATTTTTGATATCTCACACAACGCAAATAAACAAAATAGAAGGTAACCAACATTTATTTTGTCTCTAGGAAATCTAGGGCATATATATGTTAATACACACATTAAAACAACTTAGTCTTATCATAGCTCCAGTATGCTGACTCATTTGTGAAAGATGCCAGAGTTAGCAACTGGTATAGCCAAAATTGGAGCCCAGGTGTATTGACTGTAAGCCCTTACTCCTCTCGATCCCCAGCAAAATTCAAAATCCATAGCAAATGAGACTGAATGTTATTGGATAGAATTATCGGTGTTAAGGAATGGGTCTGCAAACTCTCAAATATATTGACATGGAAAGCATCTCTTATATTCACTTAGGAATCAAAGATGGGGAGAACAAATAATTACAGAAGAGTACTTCTACCTAAAAAAGGGTAGTGGCCACTTAACTGCCACAAGTATCATCCCAGAACCCCGTTCCCACACCATGACAGCTTACAGGAGAACACAATGGCTTGAGCATTTGTTGCTATGAGAACATTAATTGCATTTATTTGTTTTCTATTTCAATCTGCACATTTCTCACTTTAGTACTATAAATAGAATAGTCACAAAAGAATAATCAGTCCTGTTCATCAGTCATCTTTCCCTTGGCATGCTGTAAAAAAGCAGCTGGCCAGCATAATATATTATAAGCTTGGCAAATCACTTAATTTTTAGCAATAAATTTTTCCCCAGTATGAAATGTTACTAAGGCAACATAGCAACTTCTCCTGGACCAAAGTAACTGGGGTGTTTCAAAAGGGTAAAATAAAAAGAATAAAATAATTATAGGAAAAGAAAACTGACTAATTTACATTCCTAAAGTACATTGGGCCCAGTAAGTACATTATTAAATAGCACTGGAGAATTCCTAAAACTATTTTCCAAAATATCTTGAATGAATAAGTGACATGCAAGTTAGGCGCTATAGGGACAAAGGCCTTTGCCCATCACCAAAGGTTTGCTGGAAAAAATCACTGACATGAGGTGGATTAATAGAAGAAAAGGCACTCAGATTAATTTAACATATATACATAGGAGCCTTCAGAATGAAGACTCAGCTCCCCAATGGAATAGAGAGATTTATATACTATCTGGAGACTACAGAAAGAATGCAGACTCAGAGTGTGGCCAAAACCAGGTTTCAGTGAGAGGGAGAAAGAAAGAGACTTGGCTAGGAAAGGTGGTCTTGCTTTCAGTAGCCCTTAGAATAGATAATATTTCTTTTTAGACCTTCAAAGGTATCAGACTCAGTTAATCTTTCATAGATGGACAAGGGCAGGCCTGGCTGCACATACCACTTATATAACTACCAATCCATCAAAACAGGAAATATTTCCATCACCCCAGAAATTTTCCCTGTACCCCTTTCAAATACTGCCACTCATAGGAAACCACTACTTTGACTTCTGTTTGCTGGTTCTTTATTGTCATATAGACAGAATCATGACCTTTTACTCAACATTATGTTTGAGATTATTTATCCATGTTATTTTTCTGTATCAGCAGTACATTCTTTTTTTTCATTGCTGATTATTATTTCATCACATAAATACAGCACCTTTTGTTTTTGTTGTTTTTTTTTTTTTTATCTTGAGACAGAGTCTCGTTCTGTTGCCCCAGCAAGAGTGCAGTGGCGTCATCATAGCTCATTGCAACCTCAAATTCCTGGGCTCAAAGTAATCTTCCTGCCTCAGCCTCCCAAGTAGCTGGGACTACAGGTACATGCCACCAAGCATGGCTAATTTTTTCTATTTTAGGTAGAGACAGGGATCTGGCTCTTGCTCAGGCTGGTCTCGAACTCCTGACCTCAAGCAGTCCTCCTGCCTCAACCTTCCAGAGTGCTAGGATTACAGGTGTGAGCCACCTGTACCTTTCGTTTTTACATTTCATGTTTTGAGCTTTGTTTTGCTGTAGTTTCTTACAGATGTCTGAGGATTTTCTGCCTGCAAAATTATGTCATCTGCAAACAGGCTATTTTACTTCTTCCTGTCTTGTATGTTGACTTTTATTTATCTTATCTCTTGCACTGCTAGTATGACAAGTACAAAATTGAATAAAAGTAGTCGGAGCAGACATCCATGTTCTGTTTCCTATCTTTGGGGCATGGCATTCAGTATTTCACCATTAAATATCATATTAGCTATAAGATTATGATAAATGTCCTTTAGCAGCTTTTCTTCTATTCAGAATTTGCTGATACTTTTTATCATAAAAGTTTTTTTTAAATATCTATTTTTGCATCTGATTAAATGACCATTTGGGCTTCCTCCCTTAATCTGTAAATGCAATGAATTAGATTGATTGATGTTTCTATGTTAAACCTTGCATTCCTCCGGTCAACTCAGTTTGATCAGGTGCATTATCCTTTTTATATATCACCAGACTTAATTTACAAATATTTTGTTTAAGATTTTTATGTCTATATTTATGAGAGATATTAGTTTTGTTAACAGAAAAAGAAAAACACCTAAATAATTTAAAGAGGTTTATACTGTGCAGTCAGGGGATCCACAAATCCAAAAAACCTTGAGCAAGTGGTCCCGAGGCAGTGGGTGGGGGTTGCAGTTTGATTTCATACATTTTAGGAGACAGAAATTGCAGGTAAAATCCTAAATTAATACATGGAATGTATATATTGGTTTTATCCAAAAAGGCAAGACATCTCAAAGCCAGGGCTTACAGATTACAGGTGGCTTCAGAGATTCTTTGATTTGTAATTGGTTAAAGAGAAAAAGCTGTTACCGAAAGCTTGGTACTTGTTCACGAGGCCCCATCAGTAGAACCAGGACAAGCGGTGAGGAGAAGGAAAGAGAAGTCTGTTACTTTGCCAGCAAAAGAGGAAAATGGTAGACTATCCTGTCAAAATCCTTATACATAAGCAGAAATATAGAGCTTTTAAAGGGAGGGCCCTCAGTTCTAGGCTATTGTCACTGAACTAAGGTTAATGATTCTAATGGTCCCATCTCTGCTGATGACAAAGCCTGTGATCTCCTCCAACCTAAGAGGCCCACCCAGACCTCTGCTGGCCAGAAACTGGGCCTGGGATGGAGCTGACAGTTCAGCTGAGCTATCTCCTGTAACACAAAGAACAAAAGAAATGTCCCTGTCCACTCTCCAGCCACTTGCCTGAGGCAGGGAGACAGGCCTCAGTTCCCAAAAAGAGTAGGGGAAGTTTTAAAGAGATAGAATACACCTTTTGCCTTTTTTTTTTTTTTTCAGGCCATTCCCTGTGTAAGGAAGCTTTGCCTAAAGATCTGAAGTAGAAAGTAATGCTTGAGTTAAGATAAGGAGGTGTGCTAACTAGAGAGCAAGCCACAATATACAGACGTAAAGTCATCTGTTAAGGAAATCAATGGCCTATAGGCAACTTTTGCCTTGCATAACCTTAAGTCCAGTTTGCAATTAGTCTAAACTCCAAAACAGAGAAGGTATAAGGGGGTGGTATCTGACCTCCCTTCATTTGTGGCCAGGAACTAAGTTTTAAGATTTTTCTGGGGTCCCTTTGGTTCAGTGGACATGGGGCTTAGGATTTTATTTTTGGTTTACTATACTTTGTTTTTGTGATGCCCTTGACTCATTTTGGGATCAGATATATAGCGGTTTCCTAATATGGAGTAGGAATTATTCTTTTGTTTTTTGAGTTTGTATAGGAATGTTATTTCTTTTAAAAATATTTTTGAAGATTCGCGAGTGAAGCCATGTGTACCTAGAATTTTCTATGAATTAAATTCTATGAATTTAATTTCTCAAATATGTATAACTACTACATTTTTAAAGTTTTTAGTCAATTCTTATTTCTTTCATTCAAGTAAAATTATTAAATCATAAAGTTGTTTGTGATATCTTTTCATTACTTGTGTTAAATTGTGTTATTCCTCCTTTTCTCTTGATTTTAGCTAAAGGCTTATTAAGTCTAGAAATCTTTCAAAGAATCACTATTTGTTGATTTATTCTATCATTTGTCTAATTCTGTTTCATTTGTTATTTTTATCATTTCCTTTTAAATTAATTTTGTTTAATTTGCTCTTCTTTTGAGATTCTTAAGGTAGAAGCACAGGACATTAGTTTTAAATCTTTTTTCTTTTAAGCATTTAAAGCTTAAACATCACTCTAAGGACTAATTTGCTTAAACTCACATATTTTTGTATGTTCTCTTCTCATTTTATGCATTGCAAAATTTTTCTCTTATATCATAATTTTTCTTCGGTCCATAGAAGAAATGTTCATTACAAAATCTTCATTTTAAAATCTTCATATGTTATAGAATTTTCTAAGTATCTTTTGTTATTCATTTCTAACTTAATTCCACTCAGAATACAGAATTCTAATATAACAGGGTTTTGTTTTTGTTGTTTTTTTCCCCCAGTATTTTAAAAATGTTCCATTCTGTTTGGCCACCAAGTTTTCTTATGGGAAGTCAGCATCATTTACATAGCTATTCCCCTAAACGCAATGTGGGATATTTGCCTGTGGCTGCCATAAAGATTTCCTCTTTTCTGATTTTTAACTGAAATTGAATTACCTATGGATGTTTTCCAAGTATTTATCATGATTGGGATCCATTAAGCTTCTTTATGTTTTTCACCAAATTTGGGAAATTTTAGACTATTGTTCCTTCAAATATCTTTCTGCCCCATTCCCTCTCCTTTTACTTCTGGGATTTAAACCGCATGTATGTGGAATTGCTGTTTATTGTCTCTCATGTCATTTAAGATTTGTTTTTCTGTTCTTTTCCTCTACATTCTTCAGGTACACTAAGTTATAATAATCTGTTTCTAAGTTTCTCAACTCTTCTTTATCTCCAATCTACTGAATTTTCCATCACAGTTAATGTGCCTTTCAATTATAAAATTTCCATTTTAGTTATTTATAATTTCTATTTCTCTCCTCACATTTCTCAATCTTCATATTCACTTATGAAGGCAATTTTTTCTTTTAAATTATTTGCTAATTACAATTCTAAGTCATCTTGGGTGTTTTTTATTCACTATTTTTCCCCTTTAATATTATTGGTCACATTCTTATTCCTTGCATGTTTAGTAATTTTCTGCTATATACTAATTATGGTGGATAGTACATTGTATAGCCTATATTATGTTCGCTTCCTTTGAAGACTGTTAAGTACACCCTGTTAATCAGTTAAATTATATACAGATCATCTTGAAATTGTAGAGATTTGATTTTATATTTCATTAATATTTGGCTGTTTCACTTTTGCTGTTAGTCCAAGGCAAACTCCTTATTTCTATTACATCCTGTTAAGTGTGACTCTTCCGAAGTTTTCATTGAAAACCCAAGGCATTTACACACAATCTCTAACTTGGCTAAAGTCATATCCAAACTCTGTGTTCCTTTCATTATGCAGAAAGTAAGATATATGCCTACCTCTTTTATCTTTAAGCTACTGTTTTCTGCTGAGCTCCTTGGAGTCTTGTCTATACATGTGTATTTAGAGGTCAAGCAAAGATCGATTTTTTGAACTCCTAAGTCTCCCTTCTTGCAGACTGGGAAGTGCCATAGGGGAAAGCCATATAAATGTAGATCTTACTAAGTACTTTACCCATCTTTCAAGGATCAAACCCCTCTAATTTCTACCTTTTTGTTGTTCAGTGTCCTCAAAAGTTATATAATTATCCAGAATGTATACATTTTTTTATATGGGAGGATTAGTCCAATACAAGTTTCTCTGTATTACAGGGACTAGAATTTTATAAATAACATTTTTCAAAATGTGATCAGCTTCCTCTTGAAAAGAAGTTCATATAATTCAACACTTAACACCAAAAGTGTTTTTAAGTATTTTATCAAAAGAAAACAACTTGCTTAACTTGATAAAACATATCATCTAGAAACTTATAGTAGCATATGTTTAGATAGTAAAATAGAAGATACATTCTCGTTAAGGAATATCTTGTAAAATAAGATGACAAAACGTAGTAATTTAGTAAGTTATTTGGATAGAGGGTCTACAAACAAAAATCTAAACTTTTCTGTTATATAAACAGATATAACATAGGAAATATTTTAATATTGTTTTAAGTCTATCCCTATCATAGCAGCAACAAAAGTTGTAACATACTGAAAAGTTAATGTAACCCAAAATATTCCAGGTTTACCTAATATCTCATTTTTCTAAAGGACATAAAAAGTTCCGTAAAAATAAAAAGAAATAACATATTTCTTCATCGAAAGACATGTTATTGTAAAGATTTGCCAAACTAATCAATAAGAGAGTGTGCATGTGTGTAATGGCATTGTTACAAGAGTTAACAAATCAGTTAATGGAAAATAGTAAAGTCTAAAAATAGATTACTATGTATGTGGTAGTAAATGGTAAAAAATGTTTTTCGAGTCATTTGAAGATGAGGTATTCTTCAATGAGTATTGAGGAAGTTAGCTTTCTATTTGAGAAAAAAATTATATGCATCTATCATACTATACATGAAAATGTACTTCAGGTGTGTTAAAGATGCAAATTTTAAAATGCTACAATAAAACACTGGTAATAAGATATGTGAAAACAGAAGTCTCTAAAAATCTGAAAGATTTGCACAAAAATATGAAACACTTGTGTGATGAAGGACATCGTATAAAACTTAGAAGTGACAGACTGGGAATATCTAATTACATATATATATTTTCATATATTTTCCCCTATATATACACATACTTCTTTATAGGTTTATATGTAGAAATATAATTATATCTGAAATATATTTTCAATATATGTACTTCTCTATAAGTTTGTAAGTATGGATGCCAAACCTTGAATAGTTTTATTATACATATGTTCAAGAGTTAGCATCCATACTTAAAAACTTTAAAAACATCTTAGCTCTTCTATTCTTCAGAGAAATATCTATATATAAATGCAAAATCAGCCTAAATGAAGATGTTTATGAGGGATATGAACAAATGATCCAAAGAAGAAACACAATTAGCTAGTATGTGTGAAAAGGTGATAAACACATACTTTAAAAAACCCAGAGAACTATAATTAGTGTAATTATAATGTAATATTTTTTGCCTACCAGATAGGCAACATATTTTTGAAAGAGACATTATATGTCACTGATGAAAATGTGAAGAAATTGGCACATTTGTACATCATTAGTGGCATTGAAAATTGTGACATTTTGAATGACAGTTGAGCCATTTATAATTTTAATTCATAAATTTGTATAAATATTTTAGTAAAACATGAGATGTTGCTATCCCATGATGCAGCAATTCCTCTTCTATCAATACTTATTCTGTGGATGACAGCACTCATTACAACACTGATTGATTAGAGCAATAAGTTAGAAAGCACCTAACTGTTCGTTAATAGGCACTGCTTTCATAAATTATGGCAAAACAGACTATACACTCTTATTTTAATAAGGTATAGCTTAAATATAGAAAGTATTAAATGGTATATTAAGTGAGTAAAAAGTAAGTCCTATGCCCTATTATCAAATATAAGAATTTTAAAATCCTATTTTTGTACGTAAACATTGATTTAAGCAAGATGTGGGTATATTAATATTCTTGTAATTGCATAATAGATCTGTTAATGGTGCTACTTCTGAGAAACAATTGAGAATGAAAAGTGAGTAGAAGAATTTTTCAAACCGACAGAATATTTTGAAATAAAAAATCAATAAAACAAAGAAGCAAAAGAAGTACTAACTGCAAACCTTGGTGGTCTTGGCAAATTGCATGCTGTGAGTGGCCATGTCATACAAAGTCAAGTGCATGAAATTTGTTCATTTCTTTGGGTAATGATGTCTTAGTTCATTTTTGCTTATAACATAATACCTGAAACTGGGTAATTTATAAAGAAAAGAAGTTTATTTCTTACACTTGCAGAGGCTGAGAAGTCCCAGATTGAATAGCTACATCTAGCAAAAGCCTTCTTGCTGGTGGGGACTCTGCAGAGTCCCAAGACAACACAGGACATCACCTGGCAAGGCGGCCGAGCATGCTAGCTCAGATCTCTCTCCCTCTTCTTATAAAGCCACCGGTCCCACTCCCATGATAACCCATTAGTCCATTAATGTATTAACTCACAAATAGATTAAGACATTCATGAGGGCAGAGCCCTTGTGACCCAATCACCTCTTAAAACCCCGTATCTCAATATCACCACATTAAGAATTAAATTTCAACATGATTTTTGGAGCAAATATTCATAACACTTGGGTACTTTTGTCTAAAATCTCTGAATATGCATTTGATGAATAACTGCCTAAACCAATTAAAATGTCTGGTAGACACCAAATTTATCCAGATTAGTTCAGAGAAAAGAGTAGATAGGACCTGAATCTAACTTACCTTTTACTTAAAAATAGACAGTTTAAAAGATAGCAGTTGTCCTGGAATCATCTCTTCATAAAATATGAAATCTAGAAACTTTATCTCCTTCTATTAAATCTTAAGCATTGTCAAATATTCACACTCCTTTCTCTGCTGAGAGAACTGGTTACTATAACAACCACGGCAACAGTATTACTAGCCACACAAAAACAAAATAACACAACCTCAAACTGAAGAATATTTCTGTGTTGACGGTATAATCCAGAAATTCAGAAATTGACAGAAATATGGTAAGGGAGAAAATGAAAAGGATCTGAAATTAGAATAATACAGAAAGCAAGTTTAAACAAAATATAGAACAAAGGAACTGACTAAACAGCTAGGGTAGCTCTCACCTTCCGCTTCTGGCCACATAGTTCTCTTGGCTGGGGATAGCAAAATGCTAGCGCCCCACTTGTTTAGAGAAACAAAGTCTGAACCTCACTCCCCAACTAATCTTAGGGCCATTGGTGAAATAGGGAGAGAGAACTATTGATGCTAGAAAAAAAAAATATATGTACACACACATACACACACACATACACACCCACACACACACAGAAATACACTGTAAAGACTACTGAAAAAGGCAAGAATTGAATAAAAGTATAAATTTGGAAGCCTTTATTTGTGTTTACTATCAAATGAAAATAACATCTCTCCTGCTTTTCTTATCACTATGAGGGTAAAATTACAAAATCTTCTTAGAAAGTGATTTAAAAGCTATTATGCTTTATAAAATGTAATATTAATAAAATTTAAAAGACCAAATATCTGTAATTTGTTGATAAACTGTTTTTAATACTGTCATTTCTCCTTTGAATAACAAAAAGTTTACAGTATATCTGAGATATACATATCTTATTAATGTTTTGATAAATTTAAGCCTCTGAAAATTAAAAAAAAATGAAAAATGAAAAGACACATTCAAGCATGAATACCTACAGTGAATTTTGAAAGAGTCTATGACTCTGAAATGGTCAAAGATATATTCAAGAAATAATTCATATTTAAACTCTCTCTAGTGTATTTGTAGTCAATCAACCTATAATTCTTCAGAATTTAACTACATTTAAAATACCAACTTCTTATATGCTGCTAAGTATATTTCTTACCACATAATGGTATAGTGACCTAAAATGGTTTTGCTCAATTAAGTGGAGCTATTTTTATAGCTGTGAGAGAGTAAGTGTAAAAATGACCAGCTCCCATTTTAACTTGGTTTTTCTGAAACTAGGAAGTAGTCAAAATAACTTGTCTTAAGGAGAAACTAAAAGCTTGTGTGACTATCTTGTCTTGATGGAGTTCATGTACACCAAGTTCTAAACCATAACAGTATTTTTTATAACTCAGTGCTGAACATCTAAAAATAGAAATTTATAAGGACAAATTATCGGTGAGATTTAACCACAGAGCGGATTGTGTTACTATAAACACCATTCTTTTTAAAAATCCTAGATGGTTGCTGGATTTGTTAAAATATATTGAACAGCTAGAAAAATATAGAAAGTGGAAGAGAGGGTGTGAGTGCATAGGCTTAGGAGTAGTGTTTTTGTTTGATCAGTAATATGTATGATTAGTTTTATGAATCACCACTATAAACTACTATGTTAATAGTCTGCAGAAAACTAGCAGAGAAAAGGTAGCCCACAACTCTGCTCCACAATCTATATGTCAATTATTAATTCAATAAAATAGCTTCATCTGTGACAATGAAAACAATATGTTTAGACTTTAGATTTGATGTAGACTTAATACAGAGATATTAATTTTCTAATGCTACATACACAGATTTTTTTTCTACTGAAAATTTTTGTCAGGAATTTTTTTGTCCATAAGCTTTTTGTTATTACAGTTTATTACACTATTTTCTAAGGGAGCTTCAAATCCACATTTTGATTTCTGCTTTCACTGTAAAAGAGATGGAGTGATAGATTCTATCAAACTAAAAAAAAAATTGAGTTTCTTAGCTAATTAATAAGATTTGGGCCAATGCCAGCTGAAAACATGGCACAATTCCAGATAGCATTTTTAAGCAAATTTGATCAGAACATAAAATACTTATGCAAAGTCCCTAAGCCTTTTATCAATTTATCATTGTCCACGGAAAAGTCTACCCTCTAGTTTGGCATTCAAATTGCTCTCCCGTTCATCACTGCCTCTGTCAATGTATTTCCCATTATTTCTCTGTACAAATCACTCCAGCAACCAAATGTCCCGATTATCTCTGGTCTACATCAACCAACTCCTTTGTCTGTATTTAATTCCTTCTTGGAATACTCTTTTCTCATTCTTCTTATCCACATTTGACCAACCCTTCCAAGTATAGCTCAAGTCCCTTCTTCATGAAGATTGCCTTCATATCAGCCTTAAGTAATCTCTCCCTCAATCCAAATCTTAGCACATGTAGAGAAGTTTAAATTTTTCCCCTGAAGTTTCAATACTTTAGTCTATAAAACTGGTAGACTTTTTCAGTTAATCACAGAAAAGAGGGCAAATTTTATTACATGCACATGTGTGCATGGGAGTCAGAAAATATGAACTCAGAAATGCAAGATGGTTGACGTTTTTATACCATCTTGAGGTTACAGAAAGGACTGGATCATGGCAAAGACAGGTTATGGGAAGGAGAGAAGAGGAAAGACTTGGAAAAAAAGTGGTCTTGTTATATAGACAAAATCTCAGGATAGCAGTCCTCAGAAAGAGTAGATAGTAGCCAGTGGTAAGTACATGTTTGTGTTAGACCTGTAAAGGTATCAGACTCCCACTTAATCTGTCCTAGATCCAGACAAGGGGGTTTCAGAGAAAGTCTATTTTCATCCGTTGTTTACTTCGTTTTCCTCTTCAAATGCAAATCTCCCCTCAAAACACAGCTTTTTAGCTATTCTTGTATTTCTAGCCCCTCTGAGTAACTGTCTTAAAATGTGTCAGAGTAGTATATTTTGGCGTGAAATACTTTTAGTTTCCTTCACATAGCTAATGTTCACTGTTCATTTGGCACATACTACAGACTCCTGAGAAGTATTTGTCACTTACGTGAACCTCTCTTTAACCTAATTTACTAAGGCAATATAGAGAAGAGTAAAAGGGTTTAATTGACTTTTGCAATTCCACAGGAACTAGCAGATTTTCTTTGAACACAATAACAGCCATGATAACCAGCTACATTTATGGACCAGTCATATTTACTGTGCAGGAAAGACATAAAAGTGTAAATTCAAATTCCAACATATATTAATTTTAAGCTTTGATCAAGTTACTTAATATTTCTTAGACAATAAATACTTCACAAATGTTATCTAATTTAGTCTTCGACATAACCTTGTATGGCAAGTTCAATTTTAAAACTGATGACCTGTAACCCTAGCACTCTGAGAGGACGAGGTGGGAGAATCACTTGAGCTCAGGAATTTGAGACCAGCCTGAGAAAGAGACCCCCATCTCTACTAAAAATAGAAAAAATTAATAGGGCGTGGTGGTACACACCTGTAGTCCCAGCTACTAGGGAGGCTGAGGCAAGAGGATCTCTTGAGCCCAGGAGTTTGAGGTTGCTGTGAACTAGACTGATGCCATGGCATCCTAGCCCTGATGACAGAGTGAGACTGTCTCAAATAAAAATAAAACTGATGAAAGTGAAGCCTAGTGAGTTTACCTAATGTAAGTAGGCAAAATCATAACAAATTTACTTGAAAGATCTAGTTGACTTTTATTTGCAATTTCTAGAAATGGACAGCATTTCATTCTATAAAATAGAATGAGTGCTCCTCTGAGAATGGCAGAACAGTTGTTTTTAGTAAGATGGAACAAGGAAACAGTAGAAAAAATTGAATTAGCTAACATCAGGTTACTTTTCTTGTAAAGGTTAGAGTAGAGGGAACTTCCCTATTATGCTGAGTTGGTTTGATTGGGCCATTTCTGATTGGTTGCTGTGAATTTCCTGTTTTCTAGTAAAAATGGTTTGAGGATTTAGCTGCTTCCTAAAATTTAAGTTAGCTTACGTGGCATTTAGCATGAGTAACCCTATTTGGTTGGTCTGGTCTGTTGGAGCCTAGAGCAGGAGATCAGCCCAAAACAATGGCCTCCCATAAAATTGGTTTACACTAAAGATAGCAGCTGCTGAATAAACGGTCCATCATTTCCCTGATTGAGAAAAAGCTCTGGTTTTAGCCAGAGAGAAGTATAAACTTGTCCAGAAAGACTGTTGGGTGCATAAGTACCTAACCTTTTACCGGCAGGCAAAATATTTCAGGGTTATTTGGGGGCTAACAGAAGGTAAGCCTTTATTACTACAATAAGACTCAGGTGGCTAAGCTCAAGGATAACTTTAACAATAACAGAAGGAACTGTTAAAGGACTTCTTACTTGCTCTACTAATAGCACAGCTGAAAGCCCTGCTGCCCTCCCTTGACACTGGTAGACTGGGTACTTGTACTTAAATTAGCTCTCAAGGTTCCCCAAATAAGTAAGGACACGGCCTTATAGAGCAGGTCTGACAGTCAGCTAGACGTATGTACAGGAGAATTTGTCTTCAACACAACTGGGCATTTGACGTTGAAGCTCGTTTCCAATTAACCATTCAAAATTAAGGCAGACTGTATAAAGGAAGAACAAGGAGATATTTCAAGCACTTTTGCTTTTTAATAGGTTCGACCTTTTTACGGTTGAATTTCATGACAGGCTATGCCACGAGAAAATCTGGAAGAAATAAAACTGGAGATTCTAAAAATATGAAGCATAAACACTGTTAGTTTAAAAAAGCTTAAGCCTCAATTCAGCTCAGCTGTCCTCAATACAAATATCTCTTAATTACCAGCTCATGTTCTGTAAGCTATGCAAATAGGTAATTTTTACCTGATGCTTCTTCCTTTCCTCACCAATTCCACTCCTCAAGAAAAGTACTATCAGGTCTGTTTTGTCATAAGATTATAGCAAGCATTAAGTTGAGAGTCAATGATTACCTTCCTCCAATGCAAAGCCAACACTGTCTTCTAAGTGCTTATTTAGAAGGTAGATGATGTCTCATTTGCTTGAAAGGCCAATGATCAGCCAGTGTGTTAAGAGGCCAGCCAAGAATTAGGAAGACCTGCTCTAAATCCCAGCTCTGCCAGCAACCAGTTGCATAAACTCACCTAAATCACAACCATTCTAGATCTCAGTTTTCTATTTTGTGAAAGAAATCTTATTCTATTATAGATTACAGCCAAGCTTTGGGCCCTTTAATTTCATGCATGTAAATCTACCTATTATGCATAGCTTCCATAATAGTCATCTCTTCCTTATCTTCTTTTTTGCATTACTTTATTTTTCATTATTGGCCATTAGCTTCCATCATCCCCAGGTGATTTTCAAGCCTTCTCTATTCTTTACTTTCATGCCTATTCATTTTCCCTCTAAATTCACTTACCATGGGATTTTAACCGTCAATTATTTGTCAAAAAATTGACAAAATTTTTTATTTCCTATTTCTACTCTTGTTCCATATCATTTTTCTAGGTCATTTTTATTAGCAATATGGGGACGGTCACATATTCTTCTTGCAAAGCATTCTCTTATACCCCAAGTTCCAAAGTTTCCCAATTTTGGAGTCAGCTTAGATCTCTTTTGCAGTTAATTCACAGCTAAGTCTTATTCTCTCTACAAGGTTTCCTTGTGAGAATTGAAACCATCTGTGTCAATTTAACCACTGATTCTGAGAATTGAGACCATCTATGTCAACAAGACTTAGCTGTTTGTTCAAAGAAATACTTGCCTAGGAAGACTATAACCCAGCAGAAAACTTCACAATTTCAGGAAGAAATGAATTGTTTCCATGCCATGTATGAAATTATAATATCCAGTAAGAAATACTTGTGTGTATGACTATCAGTCAGCCCTCTCTTCTAATATAGTCTACACCTAGTTGCTTTTTTTCTTAAAAAAGAGTTTGGGGCATGCACATACACTCTAGAATTCACCAAGAATTTTTAAAACTGCAGAGCCAACTTCCTAATATGTTCTTTTGCAGCCCTTCTCAATCATCCCACCTTAATTCTCTATTAGGTGTTTGATTTTAAGGTCCTTTTCTCATCATCGTCTTATCTATATGTGAGTATTTCCCTGGAGGCACTTAATTTGCAGCATTTAATCATCTACCTTTAATTTTCTTCTTTTACTGGGAAGTCTGACTATAACTCAAAATATCCTTTGTAACTTGCCTCAATGGTCCTCATTTTTCAATAAAGCTTCTAGCCATAATAATTGATCAATTAATTCAAATCACTCCTGCTAGATACACGGAGGGAGGAACACCAAGGCCAAGATTAAGGAAAAGAAAGTATATTTTAACGTCTACACACAGACAGTCTGAGCCCAAGATGGCGTCAGCCCCAAAATGGCGGACGTCTAGGATTTTACAATCGCGTTTGGGCAGACTCTCAGAGGGATGGGGCCAGTTTAAATGGAAAGTTTCCACGGAACCCCCACCAGCCCCTGGGTTCAGCCTAACAACTCCTTTCACTGGAATCTTCCCAGAGTTTTTTATTTGTACTTTAAGCTATTTTGTTAAAGTGTCTTTCAGGTTTTAAGGTTTGCTCCTTTTCTGTGGCAGAGTGAGTTGCCTTCACCAAATGCTCCATTCTCTCCCTCACATGTCCCTGCTTCTCTACAGGTAGGTGAAGCTGTGACTAGTTCTGGCTAGTGGGTTGGAAAGTAACTGATATATGTCACTTCTGAGCAAAAGCACAAAAGAGTGGCAGCTCGGCTTTTCAGCCATCTCTTCCACTAGAAGCCTGCCCGTGCCAGATAGCACAGCTACGAAGTGGTGGAGGCTCCATGGGCCTGGATGCTCAAGTGATGCTACAGAGCGAATCTCCCAAGTGGCCTATGCGGATCATACAGTGAAAGCAAATACAAACTTTTGTGTGTTGAGGCACTGAGATTCTATAAATAATAGTCTTCAAAGTTAGACAAATGATTTTTGGAGAAGGGCTATTTCTTCAATTAATCTTATAGTTTCCTCCCCAGTATACTGTGTAGTTTCTACACAAATGTTGTAGTCAATAAATGCTTATTGGACTATTTGCCTTTATTGTCCTGTATGTTTTTCCCTAAATATAATTGGCCCCAGAAATTGTAATGCAATGGAAACAAAATCAATGATAATTACAACTACAACTATTCCTTATACCACGCTAAATGTTGCATTTCAGAGATTTGGAAAATAAATTTTAAAATGTTATAAAGAAGAGAATTATCTGGGTGTATCTGTCAGGGATTAGTTAGGGAAGCAGAAATTCTATTAGTTATGGGATAGATGATTATTATAGAAATCTGGCCTTATGCAATTGGAAGATGCGCTGGGTAAGAGAAGGTTTGAAACAAGCAGAAGGATTAGAGGAGGCACTTACCAGTCAATCTGAGAAGCAAGCAGGTGCAGGCACTGAAGTGGGTCTGCGAAGGGTGAGCTGGCAGAGAAGTCTCTGGGAAACCATTGCTTCTATGGGTCTTCAGCCAGGTGTCTAGGGACTGGCTTGGGGCTGCTGTTGGTCAGCAAGACCAGCAGTTGTATAGAAGCTGGACGTGGAGTGGAGGAGAGTAAGGATAAGCTGGAAACTCTTACCACTTGTGAGTCTGTCTTGTCAACTCACCTAACAAGAGAGACCCTCAGAGAGTAAGTGTTGCTACTTCTCTTCCACTTTCCAAATCTAATGCAAATTTCCCTTGTAGCCAAAGTAATCCAAACCATACAAAAGACAGTATTTGAGAAGCAGAAGGGAGATGGGCTTGGCATACCAAGGGAAGTTTAAGTGAGAGTAGTTAGCCTGAAGGTAAAGGGTTGTGGGTTAGACACATCCACAAATCCTTTTTTGCTTCTCCCTCAGTGGGTGGAGGCTATCTCCCCTCCTCTTGAATCTAAATTACCTTTCAGATATGCTTTGTTTCGCAGGAGGAGCAAAGCTATGGCTGTTCCTGGACTACCTTTTATAAGACGATGCAGGAAGTTAATCTACTGGAGCCTCAGCTGCTGCCCTCCTGGGTCCACCTGTGTCAGTGCTGGGCTATGCTCTCCTCCGGCTGCTCCCAGATAATGGCTGATCTTGGCAGGTGTATCACTGCTGGCCCATTGCTGTGAGATGTGGAAATTGTTTTACTTAATGACTTTGGCTGGAGGAGTCCCTATGGGCCTGGCAGAAACATTCTCAGAACTGTGCTACAATCTAAAATTCCTTCTGCCTGACCCTCCCCCTGTCCCTTTCCTTCACAAGTGGTTGTTGAACTGTTGCAGAGTCAGAAAGCTCTCCCTGCCTTCCAGGGCTTCTTCTGCATTTACCCTTCACCATGTTTCTCCCAAGAGATGTCTTCCATATCTAATACCATCTTGGTATCTGCTTCTTGCTAGACATGAATTAACACAGGCAGTTTGTTATGCAGCAAGAAATAACCAAAACACAGTTGATCATTCTTCATCATGTCATGTTATTAGCCTGTTCAATAAAGATACTTTTATAAAATGTTCAATTGTTAGTGGTTATTTCTTTATGAACTTTTATATAAATGTGAATTGGAGGGATTCCTTTGTTCAGACCAGATATTCAATATTCACTTTTTTATTTTTGAAAATAATATGTGTATTTTGAAAAGAAATACATTTCCATAAAAAAAAAAACAGGTCTTCAGATTCACCTGCTTATAATGAGCAATCAACAAATCCTTTCTGAATGTCTGCTGAGAGGTAAAATAGCACTGAAAACAAGTTAGATAATGATATCTTCAAGAAGTATTTATTATACTATGGAGATAACTAACATAAATATCATCAACTGTATCATAACATTAACTCCTGGTTCATTTACTCTCTTCCTCTATGTTCGCTACTGGAATAAACCAGCCAGGAGTTAACCTTAGGAATGCTTGCCTTTAACTAGGATTTGTAGAAAGATTAGCATGTCAAGGACGATAAAGAACCAACGAGGAGGACAAAAATAAAAACAAAAAAGAACTAATTACAGACTCAGTGAGAATTAGAGCTGTTCACGGAAAAGAAATGGCACATTTAGTGTGAGCCAGGCTCTTTCGAACTGTCAGCCTAATTTGATCCTCAAAGAAGTATCAGCTAACTAGAGAGCTCTACCCTAACACTGGGAACTTGATACTCAGAGGTCTTGAATATCTTAAGCATCAAGTATCTTTAGAGGGCAGAGCAAGAATTCAACACCACTTCTGTCTAAGGTATTTAAGCATGGTAACTTGCTGGGATTCAGAGAATGAGAAAAGAAGTTTGAAGCCACAGAGGCTAGAAAGAATGAAAACAGAGAAAGCAATTATATTTAACAAGAGATCATTTGAAACCTTCAAGATTGCAAGTTCGCAGAATGAATAATACCATTTCAAGGAGTGTGTAACCTAGAAACCACCATAAGTGTCTTTTAAAAAATGGACTTTAGAATTCAACATAAGTAGTATATTCTTTATTTTCCAGTCTCCTTATAATTCCTGGCTAGTGGGAAGTAAACAATTCTTCAAATTCCCCAATCAGAACTCTGAGCCACTTTTGAAAGAGAAAGAATTAATTATTTAAAGCAGGAAAACGAACCCAATGAGATGTTATAACTTAATAACAATGGCATCATTTATTAAGTGCTATTATGTGTCAGAAAATGTTTTCCATATACTATCTCATTTAATCCTTCCCAAAAGATGTGGAGTAGGCACTATTTTAACTCCATTTTGCAGATCAGGACTATGATCCGCAAGGGTTAAATTAAATTACTCAAATTCACACGACTGAAAGTTAAAGGATCCAAGTTCCAAACCCAGGTATCATTCTGGCATCTATATCCTTTTATTTATAATTTGATGTTAAAAACTGTATTTACTTATTTTTTAAACAACATAATCACATGGTAAATTCCAGAAGTTAGCAGATTCTTATGTGTCCTAAAATACATGCATAAATGAGCAAAAGTGTACATATATGTGCAAATATAATCTCTTTCTAAACACAGACTATCACAAAAATAAACTCTGACTTTTTTTTTTTAATTTACTAATTTTCAATATAGCTTAGAAAAAAACTCTTCATTCTTTTATGGCTACCTAATCTTCTGTAATATGGATTTATCATCGTTTGTTAATCATTCCACTATTGATGGACACTCAGATTATTCCCAATCATTTGCTATTTCAACAAATGTTGCAACTAATAACATACTTATCTCATCTTGCATTTCTCTCAAACCCCTCAGTCCTAGTCCTGCTCCGTGTTATCTTTCTGAGAACCTCAAGTCATCATTCTGGCTATTACAACACTAGGATAATTTTTAAAATAAAAAAAGAGCATTAGAAACACACTAATCTCTCACTATTGTATTTTCCATTAGGCAAGGAGATCTAACCCTGAATATTCAGCTCAGAGCATTTGTTAAACTGATAGAATGAATGAGTAGGGTCTAATGTTAGAAACAAGGGTAAACAAGGTATGAGAACAGACAGGGGTGATGATCAAGAACAGACATCAAGAGGTCTTTTTGCTTTTAATAATGAATCTCATGATGTTTTAGGGAAAACTGCAGCATTACTCTCTAGAAATCTACACCTCAAAAATGTATATACCAGCTAATATACTGCACATGTATCACCAACTAATTCTCTCACCAAACATTTGCCTGATGCCCAGACATAATTTAAAGAGTTCAGGAAGCCACTGGTTATATATTTTTTTCTCACCTACCTTAATTACTTTTTTGGAAGGTCAATTCATAAAACTAAACAATTATCTTCACCAAATTCATTTTATTTTGAGCTCTTTGGAGGATAATTGTTATAAAAATCCACAGTAATGTGATAAATGATACTCTTCTTGTTAATAACAAGGCCCTTGGAAATTTTAATGCCTCACTTTGCAGATATTTATTAACTGTATCTTCTGTGTGCTGGACATTTGTTCTTCCTAATTCCACTTTCCTGATTATGCCACTTCCATTCCAACACAATCTTATCTCTCTCCATTAAGAAGAATAAGCATTATTAAAGCTTTCTAAGGGCAGGTCAGGAATATGAAACACATATAGTAAAAGGCAGAGGCTCAGAGGATATTCAATAAAGACTGTTGCTGTAATGATGATGAAATGACATTTGCCAAAAGATAAGTGGGAATTAAGACAGTGGAACCTGTATCTTCAGATTTCTCATCTTCTGTTAATTCCTGATGATCACAGGTTGAATAGTCTCCGATTCTTTACTCAAACCATCAGTAAGAAAAGGTTTATTGCTATATATTTTGGTTTAGAAATCTTCATGACATACAAATGGTATAACGAAAATATTTCTTAGATCAATTTTCATCTAGCTTTTGCCTTCAATTGAATGATTATGAAGACATTAATTTAGTGAAGCTATAATCTAAGGCATTAAGGAGCAGAAGCTATTTCTAAAATGTAGGTGAATGCAGAAAATATATATTATCTTATGCAAGAAAGTGGTATGATTCAGCTATGAATTCATTAATCAAATCTTTTTCATGGGCCTTTGTGCCAGGTTCTAGGATAGGAGTTGATCTAATAAAATTCCTATCTCTGTTTATTTGGAGGCATGTATATAAACAAGTGAATGCCATAGAATACTACAGGGTGATATAATAATATATTATTAATATAATATACAATTATGGGTGATATATTATTAATATAATATAATTAATATAATATAATATTACAAGAACTAAAAAATGGAATGGCCAGTACATTTCTTCTGCCAAACTTCATAGTTTGGTGCTATTAATAGCTTCTGGAGCATGATTTAGACGAATTTGAATTTGAGTCAGCGACATGATCAACTGGTAAGGACTGCCTTTTCTGGGATGAAGAATGTCAGTCAGCAGGTTGTCTGCCTTCTCTGTTGTGTGGTGTAGAATAAGTGCACATAGAGGAGGCAGAATTTTAAAGGATAGTTGACATTTGTGAAGAACCTTGAAAATTAGACCGACATATGGAGAAAGTATTGAGGGTAGTTAACACAGAGGAGAACATATTAAGAAATGCAAAAGGCATAAAGCAAAACAGCCTCTGTGTCAAGCTCAGCACTGTAACTACAGAGCTGGCTGGGAGGGAGTGCCAGGCTGCAGAGTTTCCACAAGAGCCAACCTGAGGAGCTGGAACGAATCCCCTAGGTCAGTGTTCTGGAAACCTGTAGCAGAATTATCCTAGGTGCTTGTTAAGGCAATCAACCCAATTATCTGGATGTGGAGCTGAAAATCTGTATTTTTAACAAGCTCTCCAGGTGATTCTTAAGCATACTAAGCATGGAGAGCCCACAGTAGGAAACTATTATAGCGTGAAGATCAGGCTTTTCAGGAAATTTTCACGCTGAGCAGTTAACTCAGGTATTCCCCTCTAGAATTGGGCCTGGCTGGTTCTCACTATGAGCACCCGTGTCCAAAGCCTCTCAGAATCCCCTTCCCAGGCCAAGCTGCAGCAGCTTTTCCAGCTCATTAATTTTAGTTAGAAAGAACCTTTAATGTAGTGTGCAAATTATAGCACTACAATTTAATTGTGATTGGAAATATATTTCAGTTTAATTTGAGCATTTTTCAATAAATTGGATCAAAAGGAGATATTTCATCCTAGAGTCAGTAACATCTTTTCAGCTGTGGAGACAAAAAGCTTCAGTAAGAGAATAACACATTGTCCTTGTCACTCATAATGGACCAGATTACAGCTAGGTTTGCAAGAGTCACCTACTTGCAACTGCAGAATTTTCCTGGTTCATTCTAGAAAATAAAGGAAAAAGCTACTACTGTTTAATGGAGCCCTCTAGATTATTAAATGAATCTTTCCTAGTAGTTAAATAGCCTACAACTAATTAGGATGAGTTTGCTATTTACATGTAGATATAGTATGCACTCCAGTAGGTGCTTTTTATTTATTTATTTTTATTTTAATGCAGCCTGTAAAATACAATCAGAGACTTTGGATAGAGAAGACAGAAGAAAATCCTGAGAGCTGGGATTTGCTTACTCTAAAAAAATTATTTTTGTTGTTATTTTATTTTATACATTATAGAAAATGTTCATTCACTTCATAACATTTATCAACTTATTTCTTCAAAGAATATTACGACATTGCTAGATATGGAGGACAAAATGGTGGACAAAAAAACAAACATGTATCTTAACCTCATGAAACTGCCTGTCTAGTGGAGTGGCTATTAATCAACAATCGACCAAATATGAGTCTAGTTTCAACAATTATAAATATTTGAAGTAAAGTCACATAATGTCATGCAAATGTCAAATAGGGAAAAGTGAGCACTTTTGGGGAGTTAGAGAAATTCCCTGGTGAGCAACACTTGGTTTTGAGTTATGAGCTAAGAAAAGTAATTCACAACTAAGGTAACTAAGGTGAGGTGGATACTAGGTAAAACGAACTTTATATTTGCAAACCAGGAGAAGGAAACATTATGCAGGGGCTGGGCAATGCAAAATCTTGTAGCCATGTAGACTTGTGTCTCTTATTCAAGCATTTAATAAGACCAGGTAACACTTACTAAATATATACTATATGGCAGGTTCTCTGTGTTTATTTTACATAAATGATTGTAGGAAATGCCATGGTGCTGCCCGGAACCCCATTTTCGGAACTGAGCACTCATTCCCCTTTTTGCTGGGAGTATTGTCCACTGACAAGGAAACCCAGGTCATCCTTATGAATTTGCCTTGACCAAAGCAGCTGCCTCCTCTAAAATTATGCTCCCTGTGAAAACATTCATCCAATGACTGGTTTATGCTAATATATAAAGTCTCCCCTCTTCTGCTTCACAATGATGAAGCATATCCATGGAAAATAATAATATATTGTTATGTAAAATCTCTCATTGAATGAGTTCATAACACTGATTTTAGTATTGTACTATCAGAGTAAATATAATCTAAGAAATATAAAGTATGTAACATCATATCAGCATGTATACTGATTTGCCTCTTCACATAAAATGAAAATACTATAACATCAATAAAATACTCAAATAGTGTTTCAGTGTGATCTGTCAAGTCTATTGAAAGGCCAAAGGATTTGTAGAGATAGTCTGATTGATAAATGCAAACAATGCATAAACTGCCAAATTAAAAAGTGGTTGTTTTTCTGTTCATATCTATTCAACATGATTGCATCTGTTGACAATGTTTAAGCTTTCCTCCTACTTTAAACTCTCTGTTCCCTTCCCTTCATGACAGTGTATCATCTGGTTGCTCCTAACTTTTCTGACTACTCCTTTTCTGTCTCTTTCAAGAACCTCTCTTCAAGCGCCTACTCTTGAAAGTTTAAGAAGCTATATAATTCACGTCTCAAATATTGTCCTAATACTCTTTTCTCTCTGATTATTCTCATGATTTCACTCATTTTTATGATTTATCTACCACACAGATGATCATTTTCAAATCTTTCATATTCCTAAGCTTATTTCCCAAACTTAAAATTTGCATCTTCAGATGTCTGCTGTACTGTTCCAACTGGGTATAAGATAAAAAACAGAACAAAATAAAAAAAGTGACAATCTTAGTTTTTCTGCCAAAGTTGTTTTTTTATGTATCTTCTCGATCTCAATTATGGTTAAATAGATTTACATCATATGAGTTTTCCTCCTAAATATTTCTAAAATCAGTTCACTATTTTAAGATTCCTGCCTTCACTTGGCAAAGTGGGTTTTCTTTAACTCTCACACTTTTGCCTCAGATCTTATCCTCTGCAAATTCATCTTTCATCCTACCACCAGAGTGATCCATGGAAAATGCAAATTCAATGTGTCATTCCCCAGCTAAAAACCCTCTAATATTTTCTTATTTTCTACAAATAAATCCCCAAATCCTTAGCGTGGCACATACATTTTTAAAGATATGATCTCTAGTTGCCTTTCTAGTACTAGATCTTATCTTCATGGAACACTAATTCATGGAACGCTTTTGTATAGCATTTAGTGGGGCTCAAAAAGTGTTCAAAAGTGAATAAACGAATGAATGAATAAGTGCTAGAAATGTGTTGTAATAGATTATCATGCATGACAAACAGATCTATAGAAAACAAAAGTAGGTTGTGAAGTATCAACACTGTTAATAGCTAAGCAGTAATCGTGGTTAATAAAAACTGCTGATAGAGCAATCTGAACAAATGTGCTGCACCAATAAAATAATTAATGTGTGCACTGATTTGTATCTGACTACCCTAGGACTATATGCAAATAAGAATCTCAGAACAATTAGGCAATATCTTTTGAAAACCCTGTATACAGTAATACCATATGTATTTTTGTAGTCCTTACTTGATTTGAATTACAGAACCCTCTTGTGGCAATTAAATGAATGTTAAAGGCACTTTCAGAAAAAATCTTTACATTCACAAAGTTTTATATAATATTTCAGTAATTTTGCTGAGCTTAGCTTAAAAATCCCTGCTACAATCAATTTTTTATTTCCCTCATGCTTGGTTAGATGGGTTTTAAAAGTTACATCAAGAAAAATGTTGATATAATTATATGTTCTATTAGAGTAGATGATATAGCCAAATAGCAAATTATTGGTTTAAGAGTAATAATGAGTTAGTTAAAAATTAGTTTTTGATGCAACATACCAAATATTTTCTTTATTAAATTAAGATAGGTGTCTGTATGCTCATAGTCCCAGAGAGAAATGTACTGCAGTAGATTCATAAATGGTATCTGAACACAGGTCTATAGCTACAAAAACAAAAATAAAAGTAAAAAAAAAAAAATGGCTACTCACATTTAATCTAAAAAGTCCAGATGATTGAGTCATTCATGTTTTAATTTTTAAGATATATTTATCTGGACTTTTAATTTTATTTTTTATTTTGCATTTCAGAATTTAGAACACACACATAGGTACAAATATAACAATGCTTTAGTATTACTCAAAGTATTTAATTAAATTAAAGATTAACACTGCCATTCATTTTTTCAGCCCTATAGGCAACAATTACATTATTTAAGGAAAAGAAAATAAAGAGCTGAGGAATTAGTGGGTGATTAAGAACTGCTATAAATACTTCTCCTAGAGTATTTATTCAAACTCTGTCCTTCATCACGCTCAGGATTTAGAGTCAGAATTACATGGACAATTTCCCCATCTTGCCACTTTGCCATCTGTCCTAAAGTAATCGTTATTTTTCTACAACAATTTCACTGTGGAATCTTCATTAAGGAACAAACCACTATTTGGAACAATTAGTCTGGCATTGAGGCTGTTGATCCAGCAAAATGCATTACTCAGAAATCCCACATGCTCCACATATGTTGGTCCTATTGTAGACAAAACTGGAAGTCTATGGCTTTACTCTGATTTGAGAGCTTAGAATAAAAGATTAGTGAATCAGGTAAATCAAGTCAAATATCAATTTTAGATAAGGAGTACAAGTCACGATCTTTTGAAGTCTTCTTAATTGTGGGTAGCAAGTGGAGAATTAAATATTTTCTTTTTACTGATGTGTTCATTGACCACCGTTGTGTTTAAAACTTCTCATTTGATTCTTTTTCTTTTCCTTTGTACCCTGCTGTCAGCAATTACAGATGTCTGTTAAAGTGTCTCACAACCACTGAAATGGATGAGACATTTTATGTGCGTGACAATATAATAATGTTATGCCCTACTAACACACCCAAAGAATTGAAATCATTTGAAATGATATGTATACCAAGTAAAAAAATCACAATTACATTGGTTATTTAGCAATTAGATTGGTTTGTCTATTTCTTTGTTCAATAGCATGGAATTAATACCTGCACTGGCTTATATGATCATTATGAAGAGGCCTTGAAAGAAAAGAACAGTTAAGCAGTTGGAAATTGGCTGCACTTATGTTATACAATAATAGAATCAAAATAGTAGATTTCATCACTCTATTGTTTTAATTTCTGGAGCACCATGACTTCTTTTGCTTATTCTTTTGCCTCTGTTTGGCAATAGGTAAAACATATGTGACAAGCAAAGGACTTCTCCTATACCTAAAATGTCCTATGAATTCTTTTTCTTAAAAGACTTAAAAATAATTAATCACAAGTTTTCATACTCCTCATTGCTAACAGAAATATCTGGAATATTTTTGGCACATTAAAAACTGGAGAACACTGGGTCACTATTGAAGCAATGGCGAGTTGACATATGCCATGTTTGCACTTCTTTATTATCCATAAGTTCCTTTCTATTCATACAAAAAGGCAAACTACTCTTCTAAATCAAATATAATATTTTAATAGGCAGAATCAAGTATTAGGAAGAAAGATTTCCATCATGTATTTGTAGGAAAAATGGAAATCTATTTTTCAAAGAAAAGTCGTCAGGATCTTCATTTTACCAAAGCAATCTACCAAATTATTATTTTATTAATAACAATTTTACTTCCCAGAAACTAACCTCTTCTCTAGTAACCATGCTTTTCCAAGCTTAATTTAAAAATATTATCAAAAATAGTTGAAATAAACTTCACAATCATCAGGATAACTATTATCAAAAACACAGAATAACAAAGATTGGTAAATATGTGGAGAAATTGAAACCCTCATGTACTTCTGGTGAGAATGTAAAATGGTGCAGACTTTTTGGACAACAGTATGGTGATTCATGAAAAAAATTAAAGATAGAATTTGTTATATCATCCAGCAATTCTGTTTTGGTTATATATCCAAAAGAATTGAAAGCAGGGACTATATCTATGTTCATAGCAGCATTACTCAAAATAGATAGTAGGTGGCAACCTAAGTGTCCATGGATGGACGAATAGGTAAACAAAATGTAGTATCTACACACAAAGAAAGATTATTCAGCCTTACAAAGGAAGAAAATTCTGACACATTACAACATGGATAAACAGGATACAGCATATGCAGACAGACTTTTCTCAATAAAGAGAGAGATTGCTGCTAAAAAGTTTAAAATTAGAGAAACTTATCCATTTAAAAGCATGTTAGTGGGCCGGGCATGGTCGCTCCTGCCTGTAGTTCCAGCTACTTAGGAGGCTGAGGCAGGAGGATCGTTTGAGCCCCGCAGTTTGTGATGAGCTGTGACAGCACCACTGCACTCCAACCTGGGTGACAGAGAGAGACCCTGTCTCAAAAAAAAAAAGAAAAATTGTTTGGAAAAGACAAAACAAAATGTTAATGGTAGCTATTAATATTTGTTCCTTTTACTTAAGTATATTTTCAATTTTGTCCATAAGGAGCACTGTGTAATAAAGAACAAAAAGAAGTAAAAGAAGGAGGAGGAGGAAGAGGAGACCCTGTAGTTGTTTTTATAATATCTATTGCAAGATGCTGACGTCCTGATAAATATGGATCATTTTGAAATGACATTTCACTAAGGAATTGTATGACCTCATTTCCCACCTCAGAGTCTCTTTTATGAAAACTTTGTCCTCTATTGGAGTTAACAGTGAGCTTTGTTTATTCATTGTCACCTGTGGATTTAATTAATATATGTTTACCTTCTCTTTTAGAGATTAATCGGAGAGATGTTAATGTGAGGTCTCACATAGACTTCTTTAGCACTCCACTTGACAGCTCCCTTTCGTTCATTAAGGATCATTATCCTTTAACTTTTCCTTTATCCCTTAGCTAGCTTTCAATCCAGAGCTCTATTTCGAAGGAATACTGACAGGGCTTCTGTGAGAGAAAATGAGACCGTTTGAGACTGTTTAACATCTTCGTATTTCCTATGCAATATCCTCTTGAAGGTGCATTGTACAGATGACATTCAGATACAGATACCAATATCACAGCCATGTTGAATATTTTTATGTCGTGTTTTCTTGTTTTTTTTTTTTTTTTTTTTTTTTTGACACAGTGTCTGGCTCTGTCACCTGGGCTAGAATGCAGTGACATCATCATAGCTTACTGCAACCTCAAACTTCTGGGCTCAAGCCACCTGCCTGCCTCAACCTCTCAAGTAGCTGAGATTATAGGCACACACCACCATACCAAACTAATTTTTCTATTTTCTGTAGGGACAGGGTCTGGCTATGTTGCTCAGGCTGGTCTCGAATTCCTGGCCTCAAGTGACCCTCCTGCCTCAGCCTCCCTAAATGCTAGGATTACAGGCATGAGTGACTGCATCCAGTCTACATCCTGTTTTTCATTCAGACATTAAGCCAGTCACTGGGCCCTTATTACAAGCACAGTTACCTACTGACAGGAAAGTCAGAGAACGTAGACTGTGTTCTGAGGAATATAATATAGACAAAACTAGGAAGTGGACATTGCTCTGCTGCTCTGACTTGCTCTGGCACTCGATGTTGGTTTCAGCTTCTGAGTAGAATCGCCCTTGAGGAGGGCTGATGCTGAGCATTGCAGAGAATCACAGTATCTACCAACCTGGCTTTGTTGAGTGTAACAATACACGGTGGATCTAAACTTAATTTTTTGACACTGGATTGAGACTTCTTATAAACATAAGGCTTTTCCAAAATAAAGCAGTAATAAACAACTTGAATAGTGCTTTTAATTCCACATATTTCTTAGTTTTTTATTAGGATAGGTGATTAGGTATTTCCATCAGGAAAATAAATCATCAATTCTATTAAATTCAGTATTTTTAAACCAAAGAATGGTTTCATATCCCAAAACCCTTCTTTTTCAAAACCAAATCATACAGTAGTTGTTATTGTCTTTAAGAACAAATACTACCAGAATGTTTTTGCTTTTTTAATTCCCACTATTCATATTGTACTCACATTTTTCAGGGCATTATGAAATGTCAAGGATAAAAATTCATTGCCAACACACTTCCCTTTTCTGTCCTTTAAGACAGAGATCCCCAACCTTTTTGGTACCAGGGACCAGTTTCATGGAAGACAATTTTTCCTTTTCCGAGGACGGGGTGGGAGGAGGAGGGAGGCGGGGCTTACGCGGTGATGCAAGCCATGGGGAGCAGTTGTAAATATAGATGAAGCTTTGCTCACTAGCCTGCAGCTCACCTCCTGCTGCAAGGCCCATTTCCTAAGTTTCATGGAAGACAAGTTTTCCACTGACAAGAGCAGGATTGGGGATGGGGGGTGTAGCTCAGGTGATGATGCACAGCCCGGTTCTTAATACGCTGTGGGCTGGGGCTTGGGGAACTGCAGTTTTAAGAGATCCCTAATACAGGGAGGATACTGATGCCAGCCACCTCTCTGTGTTCTAGTATCTTTGCCTCTTTCTTCAAATTTTCATTGTGAACGTTAGTTTTCTGAGTTCTGTTATTTCAATTTCATGTTTTATTGAAAACTAGCTAATCTGATTTACCTCAAATGCTAATTGGTTTATGAGATTCCATCACAAAATGTCATCTAGCTATGGTAAAACCTCATACTGTCCTCCTAGAAACAATAAATTAACCTAAAGGAATATGTATTATGCATGGGGATTTCAGACACTATTTTCAGGCTTGTAGAAGGAATATTTTCTTTCTTTATAGCCAGCTGTTTATCAAGTGTTTCTTAAGCCTTTTTTTCTTAGTATATGGACCTCATGCCAACAACATCAGCATTATCTAGACGCTTGTTAGAAATGCAGACTCTCAGGTCCCTCCTTAGACCTCATGAGTAATCATCTACATTTTGACAAAATTCCCAGGTATTTATGTGCACACTAAAATTTTATAAGCACACACAGTTTAAAAAATTTCACCAATATGACCACTGAAAAGTTGTATCTTATTGGTATTTTAATTTTTGTTTATGTAGCTATTAGCAAATTTGAATGCTCTCATATAATTATTGACCATTTATATATTTCAATTTCTATAATGTCCTATTTATTTATTTTGCCTATTTTACATTTGAATGTTCATATTATTATTTTTAGGATTGATTATGTATTGTGGGTATTAATTCTTTTCTTTAAAATAAGTTATAAGCTTATCTCTAGTTTATCATTTAATTGTGCTAACAGTATCTTTTATACAAATACTATACTTTAAATTTTAGGAAATAAAATCTGTAAATATTTCTTTTATTATCTTATAACAGAAGTTACCATATGCTGCCATCCATTTTCATTCCTGGAAAATATCACAATGCATTTATAAACCAAAAACTAGAGCTGGTCATCCTTAGTATAGGTAGCAAAATTTTTATTTATTGAAGCCCATCCATTCTTCACTGATTTATAGGTCATATTAATAATGATAACATTCTAAATTATTTTTGTTGGAAGTCATTTTGAAGTGAGGGTCTCCTCATTATAATCTTATTTAGGCCTCAAAGAGTATAAAATAAATAATTATATTATGTTCACAGATGTCTAATCTGAATTCACACTTTTGCTGTGCTGCTCTTTAAACTCTATAATGTGATATATCACCTCTGAAAAGGTTATTCTTTCAAATAAACTCTCAGATTCGGGAAGATTTCATGCTTATGAGAAGCAAAAAAGAAATTACGCCAGATAAATCAGCTAAATCAATGGCAATTATTAGTTAGTGGCAGATATTGTAGTCCAAATGTCTTGTCTATTAATAAAAAGAACACATCCAAGGACAAGCTAGATTCAGAGAATCTTGAAATATTTGTATTCAAAGAGACCTCAGTTGTTATTTATTCCTAAAATCTATTGCTAGAAATGATTATTTAAATTATCTAAATTTAGACACCTCTATCAGAAATGTAATTTCTAGAAATAGAAATGAGAAATGGGAAAGGGTTCCAAGACAGTAGAAATTGCAGTTTATGACTAGAGCATGTTCATAAAATAAGACTGCAAATAGCTTTAGGAATAGAATATTTCCCTAGTATTGCTGGAGCACAGAAGAAATCCTTTAGGCCCTTATAAGACCGTCTGTGCTAGGACAGATCCATTGCATAAAAAAATAACAACAGCATCAATCCCCACCAAAAACAGGACTTAAGACTTGCCAACTGCCTTACTGACCCCGCATCCCAACAAACACCACCAAAATAACTTGTTGATCAGACAAAGCAAACTTTTAAAGTTAATTTAGAAAGGATGAACAATATCTTGATAGTCTTAATAGTGTCTCAGAAAGGGGAGGTTGGGCAAAGATATTTATAGGGTTTGGAGTTTGGTGTCAGAAGTTAATTTAGGGTTAATTAAACATGTTAGAGTTAATCAAAAGAGTTAGCCTTTTGCTCAGATGAGAAAATATTTGTCTGGACAAACTGATTTTCAGAAATTTCCTAAAGTTATTTATTATTTTATAGCACTTTTTTCCTGGGTAAGCATTTCCTGGAAGAAATGTACAAGTCAAGTTGGTACAGGTGGTTTCATTTCCCAGTTAAGCTCTGTGGATGCAGTTGGTCTCTATTTCAAGGAAGAGATCAATTGAGAGACAAGTCCTTTTTGCTGTCCTAGCTCATTGTCAATCCATACATTGTAGTCACCTTAGTCTTCAGTAAGATTCTTGTTAATTGCTATAGTATAATAATTTCAGGAGCCTGCTCACCCTCAAAATACCTGGTCATCTGCTTAAAGATGTCCACGATTCTAATTAGAAATGAAAGGCTTAAAAGATAATTGGTTGGTTGAGCTAAGACATTGGCTACAACTGCTCGAAATGAAAACAATGGTCCGAATCAGCAAGTTTAAATGCTTTTAAAGTTTTGAAAGGATGAGGTACCATGAAGAGAGCAGGAGGACTTTAACATTTAAAATTTGGAAAACATGAGGAGGTGTACATTTGGAGGAGGAGCAAAAAAATGCAGGTATGATAAATAAAAACTATAGGATTGAGTGTTTTGCTCTAGCTAATGCAGACAATCCCAATTTTGCTTCATGGGGAATGTGAGGAATTAAATTGATACATGTATAATATAATTATTTAAAAATAAATGTTTGAACTTGTAATTTTTGATTTCTTTAAAGCATTTGAAGAATGAGTTGGTTTATACCTGTCCATTGGCTAAGTCAAGTCAAATACTATATAAGCTATTGACACATCCTCAGGGTATGGGGATGGGGACCAAGAGTGCCCAGTATGTAATCCAATTCTAAACCAGACATAAATAATTGCCACTATATGTAACATCTTTGAAATTCCCTCCTTATCTTTCTTTACATATGAAAAGACATTAAAACACTGCCTGTAGTGGAGTCAGAGCTGTTAGATGTTAATAGTGTATAACTTAATTTGTGAAAATTAAAGAACAAATATGCTGTTGGGTGCCATTTTTTAGCATATATTCTACCCTCTCTCCATTAGTTTTTTGACAACTGGAGGCCTCCTAAGAATACAGAATGACAGTTTCTCAGTAACTAAAGTGTAAACATTTCTTCCTGGACTAGCAATGAAAGTAAATAATTAAGTCATAGTTTTCACATTAGCAGATTTGAAGAATAGCAGTCAAAATCTATTTATTCTATATAAAGTGATCTTAAATATTGTTTTTATGATGTGTAATCAAGGCAGAAGAACTCACTATCCTTTAGAGCAGTAGTCTCCAACCTTATTGGCACCAGGGACTGATTTCATGGAAGACAATTTTTCCGTGGACCAGTACAGGGGATGGTTTTGGGATGATTCAAGGGCATTACATTTATCATGCAGTCAAACCTCTCTGCTAATGATAATCTGTATTTGCAGCTGCTTCCCAGCACTAGCATCACCACCTCAGCTCCACCTCAAATCATCAGCCATTAGATTCTCACAAGGAGGATGCAGCCTAGATTCCTCGCATGCACAGTTTACTGTAGGGTTCACGCTCCTATGAGAATCTAATGCCGTTGCTGATCTGACAGGAGGCGGAGCTTATGCGGTGATGTGAGGGATGGGGAGTGGCTTACTCCCTGCTTACCTCCTGCTGTGTGGTCTGGTTCCTAACAGGCCACAGACCATTTTGGCCCATCCAGGCCCATCCAAAGAACACTGGATGAGTCCAACAAAAGGCATGGAGAGTTAATAGAAACAAAGAGAAAGGATGACGTTTAAGGTACTAAATAAGGAATCAGTAATTTGATAGCAACCTTGACTTCCTCTTGGCTTCAATGGGAATATTTTAAGCCGTTAGGGTGTTTGTACTGTCAGTTTCTCATAGATGTTTGGTCAAGTTGAAGTAGTTCCCATCTTTTCAGAGTTTGTAAAACGTGTATTATGAATTAGATTTTGTATTTTAATAAGAAGGCTTTGGCCAGCTGAGTCTGACTCATTTGTAAGAGAAAATGTCCAGGAAAAATGAAAAGCATTGGTCTGGGCCACAGACCATATTGGGGGCAGGGCCCACAGCTTTCAACTATTTACAAATAATTGTTTAGACATGATTATTCTCTTTTATTTATTGATTTTATAAAATGTTTTTTATATAAATATATACACACACATTAATGATTTTGAGGTATTTGATGTAAATAATTTCTTCCAATCACAGGTATGTCCCTCCAATGTATTAAATTTAAATGGAAACTTACTGATCATAGTACATGAAAAAGACAGGAAAGGT
Organism: Avahi laniger; assembly: GCA_963575035.1. Lineage (NCBI taxonomy): Eukaryota > Metazoa > Chordata > Mammalia > Primates > Indriidae > Avahi > Avahi laniger. Next base: position 80,155 of record CAUYSK010011247.1, on the reverse strand, counting down.
GAATACTCTTAGAATAATTATTATTGTTGATGTCAACCTCATTAGTTCATGATTTTTAAAAAGCTATTATTAGGGTAAGCAAAATTATCATTATAATTTTAACTTTCATGATAAAGTTTCCACAGCCCAAAATTAGTCAGAAAATTAAAATAATGAATTAATTCTTTTTTTTATTAAAAAAGAACAGCTATATTAGCTATATTAGCAATTATTAGAGTACATATCTTTTTCCCATAATAATTATTCTCTTTCCATTCCATATTTTTGAATCAAAAACAATTGCATGCCAGGTGTGGTGGCTCATGCCTGTAATCCTAGCACTCTGGGAGGCCAAGGTGGGAGGATCACTTGAGGTCAGGAGTTGGAGACCAGTCTGCTCAAGAGAGAGACCCCATCTTTACAAAAAATAAAAAATTAGCCTGGTGTTCTGCCAGGAGGACTGCTTGAGCCCAGGAATTTGAGGTTGTTGTGAGCTAGGCTGATGTTACTGCCCTCTAACCAGGGTGACAGAGGGAGACCCCGCCTCAAAAAACAGAACAAAACAATTGCATATTCAATATATAATATTGTCTTACAACTTATTGAAGTATGCAGAGATTTTTTTTCAAAAATCATGCTCATAAAAAGATATAATTTTATTGCTTTGTTACCAGAACTTAAAAACTATATAAACACAAATTTTCAACAGAAAATTTGCATTCTGCTGCATTCTTTAATCAAACTCTAGCTTTTTTATTAGGAAGTACTATTTGGGATTTCTGTCTAAAGTAAATTAAGAACAGGATATGCCAAAGAACCCACATTTTCTAAAGCAATGTTTACAGCCAGTCCTCTCTCTACCTCCAGGCTATAGAAAGGGAAGGCACAGAATCAACTGGGAAGAATGTCTGGGGAAATTACTTTGTGAAGATTGTCAAAGGGTTGTCTTTTTCTCCCTGTCCCTCTCTTCAGAAAAGGGAGAGAGTAGAAACTTGGGAGGATACACTTACTGCCCATATACAACTGATGATAAGCTCCCACTGATTCTTTTCTTAAAAAAAAAAAAAATAGCTTTATTAGTGTATAATTTACACAGAATAAAATGCACATACTTAAGTGTGAAATTTGATATTTTTTGACATATGCCTCCATCCAAGGAACCATCACCACAGTGAAGATATTATAACTAATATTTCCATCAACACCATAAGTTTATTCCTGACCCAACCCTCCCAACCTTCTCCCCAGGCAAACATTAATCTGTTTGCAGTCACTATCCATTAACTTGGATTTTCTAGAGTTTTATAAAAATAGAAACATATATAGTATACACTATTTTTTTGTCTGGCTTCTAACAAATGACATAATTTGGGGAGATTCATTCACAGTTTTGTGTATATAGATAATGTCTTTCTTTTTGTTGGTTAGTATCACTTCCTTATATGGATATACCACAATTTGCTGATCTGTTCTTTTGTTGATGGGCATTTGGGTTGCTTCCAGTTTGGGGCTATTACAAATAAAGTTTCTATAATCATTTTCGTACAAGTGTTTGTATAGATACATATTTTCATTTCTCTTTGGAATAGTTGGATAATATGATAGTTGTATGTTTCATTTTTTAAAAGAAACTGCCAAACTGTTTTCCAAAGTAGTTGTATTGTCTTTTATTCCCATCAACAGTTTATGCAAATATCTCCAGTTTCCCCATATCCTGGACAATATTTGATATGACCAGTCTTTTTAATTTCAATTATTTCAGTAAGGTTATTAGGATATTACAGAGTGGTTTTAATATGAGTTTCTCTATTAACTAATGATATTAAACTTTGATATCCATATATCTTCTTCTGTGAAATTTCTGTTGAAGTTTATCACCCATTTTTATTAGCCTTTTTATTTTCATATTTATGAATTTGAAAATTCTTGTATCTGGATAAAATTCCTTATTTATTATTTGCAAGTATTTTCTTATAGTCTGTTGCTTATTTCTTGATTCTCATAACAGTGTTTTTCAAAGAACAGAAGATTTTGATTTGGATGAAGTACAATTCATCATTTTTTTCTTTTACTTTCAGTGTCATATCTAAGAAAATTTTGCCTATCCAAGATCATGAAGATTTTCTACTTATTTTTTCTAGAAGTTTAACAGTTTTAGACTTCACATTTATTAAATTTTTATAAAATGTGTGAGCTGAGAATCAAAATTCTTTCTTTCTTTTATGTTTTGCATACAGAGCTATAATTGTTGCTGTCCTATTTTTTAAAAAGAATATCCTTTCTACAAAGAATTGCCTCTGAAATTTTGTCAACTATCAATTGTTCAAATATGGTTGGATTTATTTCTGAAATCTGGATTCTGTTTTATTAATCTACTTGTCAGTCTTGATACAAATATCATTCTCACGTCCTCAGTCATTTTACAATAAGTCTTAAAATCTAATACAGTCAATGCTCTCTCATACTTTGTCATTCTTTTTGAAAAATGTTTCAGCTATTCTGGACCCTTTGAATTCTCATATGAATTTTAGAATCCACCTGTCACTTTTTACAAAAAAAGCCTACTTGGATTTTCATTGAGATTGTTTTGAATCTGTAGATCTACTTAAACAGAATTAACTTGTTAATATTGAGTCATTTAACTCAAGGAAAAAAAAAAGAACCATTTATTTAAGCCTTGTAAAATTTCATGCAGAAAATTTTTTGTAGATTTCAACATACAGAGTTTGCACATTATTGTCATATTTATCCTATCTGTTTGATGGACTAATAAAGGTGACCTACATAAAGGTCAAGTTTCCTGAGACAGGAGAACTATACATTCCATAGAGAGGAAGGAGTCACACTTAACCCTCACACAAACAGTTGTGAATACAGTGAGGCACTAGAATCCCCTGTGGTTTGTGTTAATAGAGTTGCTAAGGGTGGGAATGATGGGTGGTGGTAAGCTTATGGTTGGAGTGATCTTCTTGAGAAGGACTTAGGGTGAGACAAAGTTCTCAGAGAAAATAAAATTTAAGAATCTGCTGGGCACATAATTGTTATTTTTTTAGTGGTGAAATTTGGAGCTTTATTTTTAGGCTGGTCTAAAATAGCTACTTCTCTTCTCTTGACAAGGTCAGGTTGATATACCATTTATTTCAATATCACAGAGTTTAATTGATCAGATGAAATAACTTCTTTAATGTTGGTTAACATCAGGTCAAGTTCTGTTGAATGTTCATAAAATCTTCATGTTTAGTAACCTTTAAAAATTGAATAGCCAACAATTTGTAATGGATGGTGCAGGCACTGACCTCCCTAAAGTCAAAAGGCTACATGACTATAGTGGCTTCCTGTGATAACTTCGAGCTCTATGTGCAATTAAATAGTAATGTTCAATAAGAATTCAAATGACTTTAACAAAGAAGACCATTTGAATTCACACTCTTAGTGGATTTCCTTCCCTCTTGCATAATCTTGAATCACTTTAGGCTGTGGAGAAAATATTTGCTGTTAAAATGCCTTGCAGCTATGTTAAGTCCCTTGAGTGGCAGTTGACAGTTCTGAAAGCCTGTGGCTTTGGAATCTGATGAGGTTCCTATCCATCCTGAATTCCAAACAAAGAGAGTTATTTTTAACTCCACTATCGGTGTTTATGACTGTCCTTGCAGGGCAAATGAGCCAAACAGATGTGATGTTTCTATTGCTGAGGTGAGAGAGATTGAGGTGCAGCCAGTAGTATCACTTGATCATTCAGGGTAGTGGACAGCTTTGAAAAAAGAAGACTAATCAAAAAATAAACAGTGATTTTAGTGAACTATTCAGACATACCACATGTTTACCATTGAGGAAATGAAAAGTTAAAAGAATTAATTAGTTTAGATTAATTCTACCTAATTCTAGATTAATTATTCTATTTATACCTAATAATTCAAGTGTTCATGGTTTAGTGGTGACGATGCAAAGACCAATTGAAGGTGCTCCCTTGCCACTCATTTTATAGGGTTTTTTTCTAAAGACATGTTCAATCCTACCAACAATTTATCTCCCTGAAAACTTAATTCAACTCACGCATCATCCAGCTCTTCAAAAATCACTCAGTTGCTGAACTCAAACTTTAACTCACTCAACTCAGTATTTACTGGGCAAATAGCATGTGCAAAGCATTAAATTAGAGTTGCGGGGAACTCCAAGATACATAACACATAGTCTTTATTTTCCAGGGAGTCACAATTCAATAGGGAAGAGAGACACACACGTCAATAATTTAAAGCAAGGGAATTTCTGATAAGTATTTCTACTGTTATATTATATTATGGAAAGAGAGTGAATTCTAACTATGTTTTCCCATAGTCCTCACCCATAGGCACCCAATTCTGTGGAAAACATGTGCCAGACACACTGTCCCCAGAGACTTTGTGAAGTTCATGCTGTTAGAGCCGGTTCCCCTCGGCCCCAGGAACAGAGAGGCAGAGTCACCGAGGCTGCAAATGGCAAAGGAGTTTATTGACTAACTCGAGCTAGGGTCCAAGTCCGAGAGCACCAACGCAGTGGCCTCCCTATGAACCAGGACCCTGCCCTTGGGTAAAAGTGAAGCTTTTATACTTTCTTTTGCACACGACACACCGGTGGCACACGACACGAGGTTCCACACAACACGCTGGGCACACCATCCCCCCTCCCCTCTTAGTCCATTGGTCCCTTTGAAAGTGGCGGATTGTTTCGGCTCCTGACTGGTTGCCTCCAAGCCTCGGGATTTTCAATTTTCCTGCCGGCGCCAGTTTTGGTCCGTGTTTCAGTTTCAGGGGAAACTGAAATTTAGGCTTATTTCAGGAAATTCAGCTTGTCATGGAGTCACTCCTGCTCTCACTCCTATATTTAACAAACAATTAAAAGCAAGCATGGTTACAGAAGCAAATGGCATTAGTTACAATCAAAGAGAGCACATTTTTTAATCTCAAACAATTTGTTCCACACAAAACAAAGTACATTCTCCTACTATCAATTCCTATCTTTCAATGCCCTAGATAATAGGGCATACCAGGAAGTTGGAGTGAAACTTCTTCCTGTTCCTGCATGGAAATCAACACTGTTTCTGTACTTTGACTGCTGTCATGAAGAAAGAGAGGGAGAAGAGCTCTTGGCATGGGTATTGGCATTTTTGTGTAGGTCATGGAAATGGTGAAATTTCTTCAACAGGAGCAGAAGTGAACCAAGAGGGAATTGGAGCAGGATGGGAAGAAGCTGATAGAAATATTTGAAAGTACGCATGAGACACCTCTTTTGTAATGCATATGAACAACTGGGGAGTCCTTAGTTGTGCCTTTCAAGTCTTGAGTACAAGTTATCATGTCATCAGACTCCTGGGTTAAAACTGTAATTAAATAACCAAAATAAAGTAGAAAAACCAAAAATATTCAAAAGCTCACTTTTCATAGGCAGTGCATCAATTATTTGATCCTCTGCTAGCACTACCATCCCTCAGATATCCATGCCTGGACTAGTCATTAAACTCTCAGCCAAGGACTGTGGGCAGAGTACCTTCAGAAGAACCAGGCTTGTGTGAAACTCAAGAGGCAACTTGAGGTATCATATTAGTTTTCACCCCTGACTTAAAGTTAAGAACCAATCATCAGCCTGACATTTGAATTTATTGGTTTATCCATTTATTGGGTACCACTACAAACACAAATTCAGTGAAAACCTGCACTCAAAATAAAAGATCTATTTTTGGGCAAAAGAACTGAAAATTTTCATTATCAAAAGTTTCACAAGGGCTAAAATATAGAACTATTAATACTATTTTTATGTAAGCCTTTTCTCTCAAGATAAACATAGGTGAATTATTTATGATGAACCAAGGAGCCATTTCTCCATCTAATCCAAAACAAGTGTTCCTTTATCAAATATTTGTTGGGTATTTAATCGGTTCCCAGCTCTATAATGGGCTGGAGAAATATTGGTGATCCAAGGAAACACAGTCTATGTTCTGACTGAAACTGCAGTTTAATGGGATGGTTGAACATTAATGAAATAATCACAGAACCAAATGTAAATTACCAGTGAACAAAAAATACCCTGAAAGAAAAAGATCCTAGCTTGCTATTTGAGGAGAGAGGCACTTGTAGCAAGACACCTGACCTTAACTGGGAATCCAGACATGAAATCCCTGAAAAAGTGACAGGAGGAGAGAAATCTGAAGGGTAAAGAAAGTTAACCAGGTGAGATTAACACACCTGAACCTCTGTACTTTGAAAACAAATATCAGCACTCTGGGAGGCCGAGGCGGGTGGATCGCTCAAGGCCAGGAGTTCTAGACCAGCCTGAGCAAGAGCGAGACCCCGTCTCTACTAAAAAATAGAAAGAAATGATTTGGACAACTAAAAATATATAGGAAAAATTAGCCAGGCATGGTGGCACATGCCTGTAGTCCCAGCTACTCGGAAGGCTGAGGCAGAAGGATCACTTGAGCCCAGGAGTTTGAGGTTGCTGTGAGTTAGGCTGCCGCCACGGCACGCGCTCTAGCCTGGGCTACAAAGCGACACTTTTTCTCAAAAAAAAAAAAAAAAAACAAGTATCAATGGTAAGAGACACAATTTGGTCTTTAACCACAGTCTGATCTTTATAGGCACCTGCGATCTCCCTGTGGTTCCTGGTAGATCAGTAACCCTGTTATCTATCATTTGTGCTGCCATTACATGTGGTGACAGATACCAACCCATAAGTATAGAGTAACAGTTGAAATATTCTTATCCTTAAAATTTCATTAGTGTTTTAATGTGTTGCTATCAAGCAGTAGAAAGAGAAATGTAAAAATGGAAATGCCTGGAAAAGATGCACACTTGACCTTGAAGATTTAGCATACATGAGGCTTTTGTCTTCCCTGTGATTAAACAACTCTGTGAATCTAAGGAAGTCACTTATTCCCAGTTTACTAAACATTTCCTCTGATAATAACACAAGGGGTTTTTATTTTGCTCATCCTCTCGCTTTTAAGGGTAGAATGACACAACCTTGAACGCACCAAGGCAAGAAAATCTTCCTTTCTCTACTCTGTTCTTCCTTCCTAATCTTTACAGATTAAAAAAAAAAAAAATTAAAAATCCTTCCTCTTTGGTTTCATGAAATCTTACTCTCCAACCTTATCAGAAAATGAGGAAAAAATAAGATCACAAGTGTAACAACAATTTGAAATCTATGCAAATGTCATTCTTCTCCTCCTCCTCCTCCTCATCATCCTCATGCTTTTAAGCACTTGCGTTCCAGACTTTCTGTTATTAAGTAGGGGACATGAATCATCTCATTTAACCTCCAAAACAACTGTATGATAAAGGTATCATTACTATTCCCATTTTACAGAGAAAAACTCTGAAGCTGAAAGAGAATAAGTAACTTCTCAAGGTGGTACATTTATTACAGGAAGTGCAGATGGGATTTTAATCTCTAGTCCGTGTTTTAAATTTCTTCCTACCAATGCAGAAATTATGTAACTCTTTCTCTATAGCTGCATTTTTAAAAAGGCAGATGAAGGTAAATTCTAAATGTACTATTTTTTTCTAGTTATAAACTCATATATTTACAGCAGGAAACTTCCCAGGTATCATTCTTCAATGCCCTCCCCTTTCTGGGAATCATGAAGTAATTTCAGATAATAAGTCAACACACCTGCTTTCTAGGTTGTTCCTCCAGGCCCAGCATCTTGTATAGAATTTCCAAGTGGGTATTCATTCGACACTTAGACTCTGATATGTTTCACTTTCTCCCCAAAAATTTAATCCAGTAACCTCCAGATATAAATAAATATATGAACCAGATAGAAATTAATTAGTGGTGCCATCCTTTCTGGCACTGTGCATGAAAACCACAGAGAATTTCCAGGAAGGAATAAAAATGAACCAAAGTACACACCCGCTTCCCTGTCTTTTTAACAGATTTCCTCAAGGGCATTTGGAAGCATAGTTTCAACTTGCTACGGAAAATATTCGTAAACCACTCAGAATGTTCTAAAGGTTAGAATACATTCTCTTTTCATTTTTGTCTTTCAAAGACTGCATTCCATGATCTTTTGTAGTTTTGGAAATAGCCAAACTTGGTTTCTGAGTCTGAAAATTCAAATTCAAAATTGTTTCAATTATAGGACTTGAGAAAATACGTTTCTAATTTGACCTTAAACAATTTTATAATGACAAAATAAGACCCTGAACACCAAATCTTTTTAGTTGATATGAAACTAGAAAATAAAAACAACCATTCAGCTAATTTAGGCAAAATTGGGGTATGGAATCATTATGATGGTACTAGCTTAATAACATAAACCAGTGAAAAAATGTTTCAAAGACCAATGTATTACATGTGTTACTCATTCACTAAGAAACTTTTTAGGTGAGCCCAGGATGCTACTAATATACAGAACAGTATTCAGATTTTCCCTATACTCAAATTTCTTCTAGGGTATTAGTGTTTACAGTATCATCTACTATGGATTTTCAAAGTAGAATGAGAAAAAGGAAATACGCTTCTGGATTTAAATCCAGTTTAGTTTTCAGATATCTATGTTACTTTAAACAAGGCAGATAACCTATCTAAGCCTCATTTGCCCATCTGTAACATAAGGGCAGAAAATACCCATTTTCAGGGTTGTTATCAAGCATTCACTAAGATAATGTGCACCACACAGGGGAAAAACCCTCTCCCCCCGTATATTTTTTTGTATCCTCTGCAGTTCCTTAAATACAAGGGTTTTCTTTTTTTTAATTTCTATTTTTAGTTATTATTGGTACATAATGTACATATTTTGGGGGTACATGTAACAATTTCATATATTCATATAATCAAATCAGGCTAATTGGGATATTCATCACCTTAAATATTTTTCTTTAGTTAGACACATTCAAATTGCTCTTTTCTAGCTATTTCAAAATGTATAATAGATTAACATTAACTATAGTCACCCTAGTATCTATCAGACACCAAATCTTATTTCTTCTTTCTAACAGCTTCTTTTTCTGAAGATTATTAAAGGTCATTTCTAATAATTCGCTGTTAGTGTTGTCCCCAGAGCAATAACACATAATTGGCACAGTTCCATTTAAATGACATTAATACCAGCATCATCACCCAACAATTTCAATTTGTAAGGTCCACACACAATTTATGATTCTATGGCTTACATGCAGGGTGCTGTGCAAAGCAGCTAATTAGAGAGTGTGTATCTTTGAGACCTTCTGTTCTGAATTTATTGGCCTGGGCATCACCCTGAGAGGTTCGACTCACCTTTTTCTGCCCCTGCAAAGGCCTACCCTGCTCCCTTCACTAACGGCCTTATTTAAACTCGCTCTAATTGCACTTTGATAGGATACTTCCGAATTGTTGGACTGAAACAGATTCATCCATTCATTCAACAAATGTTTGTCAAGTGCCCGCCATGTAGAGGAGCTCTGCTAAATGTGAAAGCACTGTGTATGCCACAGGCTTAGACATGAGTGTTAGGATTTTTTTTCTTTTTGTGGTAATATGGCCCTACTCAGTACCAAACAAATCATAGCAAATAAATCCACTTCTGTATCCTTAAGGGTGGCTTATTTTATAAAGATTAAAGTAGCAATGGATCAATGCCAAAGGATGAAAGAAAGAGAAAACCTTAAGTTCCTTCATTATTTAGGGTCTGCGATTTAAAGCAGTAGGCAGAGATTGGAGGGGATAACCAGTCTTCACTGCTGCACTCTGGAAGCAGTGACATAGTTAAATATGAGTCACCTTCCTCAGCAAGCTTTAGTAAAAGGATGATTATGTGTGTTGCCCTAGAATAGAACAAAGAGAATTAACCCAACAGATTTTTCCATCTAAGACTAATATGCTGATATGGACATGTTACACACACTTTGTAAGCAAACAGCCCAGAAATCCTCAATCAAATTTATATGGAGATTACATGGATATGAAAATGTTTCTTCCCATTTTGGTCAAGTAGAAGTATACTGGGTTACAGGAATGAGATATATGAAAATCAGCGCCAAGTTCACTGTTGTTTCCCATTTTAGGGTTAATAGGAAGTTTCCTTTTACCCTCTAATATTGTGATTTATCTTGGGGGTGGGAGAAAAGGCTTTTTAAATTATATATCATGCTGTATGTTCTGGAAGGTCATATTATCTCTTACTCTTGTTGCCATTCCTTAACAAACGCTGTAGAAAATTCTTTTCATAGGTGTATAGCAGAGGTCTAAAAAATTTTTCTTGACCTTTTCATTGTTGGTTCAGGTAAGAATAAGAAATAAAAATGGGTAAGATGTTCTTTGGAGAGCTAAAGAAAGAGAGACATTCTTTTTCTACTCACTCACTGTCCCAGTGAAATCTCTCAAGAAAGTTAACATCTTCAAAGAAGAATGTCGTCTTCCTTCTGCTTTAATCGATTGAAAAATGGATAGCTTCAACATTCACTATTTTCAGTGCTCAATATTTCTTAGGAATTATTTTTCATAATTCATCTTCTAAAAATTACCTTGTTTTCTTTTTTTAATCATCAAGTTGCCATCTATTCTACTTCTACTTCATGAAAATTCTCTCCATATACAATAGATAGAGGCTCTGGAGTCCACCGGCCTGGGACCTGGGAGCCGCCGATTCAGCCGTGTGGAGACAGACCTGGGTGCCCCCATCCCCACCCCACTGTCCCTGGAGACCTGGAGACCTCGACTGGGGTGGGGTGTGTGGGCACTAGCCTAGCCCTTCTTTTGTTCAGTTGAACATTCCTTTGCTTCAGCCCTCCCCACCTGGAGAGTCTGTGGTTCCTATTTCAGATTATGCCTTGGAGAACGGACGCCAAATATGCAGCCTGGAAACCTGGCTTCTGCCACGTCCTAGCTGCTGGCCTTGAGTGAGCCCTTCAACTTCCCTGAACCTTGTAAAATGGAAGCCAAAATACTGATATCCAAGGGTCACTGTGAAATTGAATTAAATGCGAAAACACAAACATGAAAGCTGCAGACACAAAGTGAATGTTAGATACTTGCTTTTGGAAGATCTCCACTGAAAAACGGTAACCTTTTTGTATTAAGTTCACCCTCCCCCCATCCCATTTTGCAGGGACAATTTGAAATCCTCCTAAATCTTGACATCTCACTTTCTCAATAAAGGCTGTCCATGAAAAAAAAAAATAGATAAAACAATCTTAAGTTTTTATTTTTCATTGTTTATTTTTAATATATGACCTGTGTTCTGTACGTCTCTCTTGCTTCCCATTATGTCTCCATAGCTGATACCTATATGTAAAACAGGCACTATTTGTTGAACAGACTGATGAAATTCTATTTCTATAGAAATCACCTCCAATTTTTAAGACAAAGGAGCCCAAAATCCCATCAGTGATCTTTACTTCTTATGAGTTATGGTAAAATACATGCTGTATAAGGTTAAAATTATTAACCAACATCAAACTTTAGAAATTAACAGTGAATACAATCTTTAAAATCACATGTGCTTTTATCATCTGTGATAAGTAAGTCAGAGTTGTGGCAATTTAAGTAACAGTCTCCATATAAAGCGTTTTGGAACAGCATCTGGCTCATAGGAAGCTGTTATCTGCATTACGTCTAGCCCATCTTACCTGATACGGAGAGATGGCCGCTTCCCAGAAACCTCTCCGTTGCATAAAGGGGAATTAGCCTTTACTGTGAGCGCTGAGAGAGCAGGTCCAACCTAAATTAAATGGTTCAAATAAGCCTATCTATGTTCACCTTAGATCTAAGTGTCCATGCCCCAATCCTTTTTCACCTCTTGAATTTTCCATATGCTTAGAAATGGCGCAAAGAGTAAACAGAGAGAGAAGGAAGAAATGCAAATTGAAGAGGAGAGAAATGGTTACTACCCTACCTACTTTGGAAGGTCAGAATTTATCTGCTTTAAAGGTATTAATAGACGCCACCTTCTCCCGTCTTACTGATTTTCTGCTTCCTCTATTTAGGGATAAGCTCGCCATGGGTTCTAGTCCCAATTCTGACACTAATTGCATTGGACAAATAACTTCAGCTCTCTGGACCTCTTGTTTTTCTCCTGTGAAAAAGGGAAAGTTTAGATGAAATTATTCAGTGGTTCATTTCACTTCTAAAATTATATGGTTTTATAAGTTTTCTCTCTCACACTCTGCTCAGAACGGATTACTTTGACATAATTTTTAAAAGTGTCAAAATCACTAAATAAAACTTATTTTTTTAATAATTGCAAGCAAATACAGTAAATATTTTGTGTTCATTTATAAACAGTTGATATCACCAACTTACTTGTTCATAAGTAAATATACTTCCCAAATGGAAGCATATTAAAACAGAATGGTCAAAAAATACTTTTGACCATTATCATTCTTTTAATCACCATCTTCACTGATTTTATTAGAATTGAAAAGCATTGCTTGTAGGGCATTTTTGATTAAATGATATTGCTGTTTAATGGGGGGAGGAGAACACCTGTTTACTAGTCAACTTCAGATGAATCATTAGCTGCACCTTTGTAAGGATTTTGCTCTTCAGAATTTAGTAATCCATTTCTAATTATCAGAAATTTCCTGTGGCAAGAATAGTCCAAGTTATATTCTTGGAAATATACAAAATGCCTTAGAATATAGAGTTTAAGGCCATTTATTCTGAGAACTTCACTACTGATTATACTGAACTCTAAGTTCATGTACGTTGCTTCCTGAGGGACAGAGCGTCTCTGAAGAAAAGGAAGGCGGTCTTGATTATGACATATACATAAAGGCTTATTGTGTTTTCAGCTATGAATTTGAAAGAAAGTGTCTCGGCATTTCCAGGTATCTCATTATTTTCTTAGTTTCAAGAAGATTCAAATGACCTTTAGAAACATTTTGAAAAATATTCCCTGATGCAAACCTCAGAGAAAAAAATAATATCCTGAGCAATCAGACACAGCATGCTACTGTTTGCCGGCCATTAATATACCCTACGGATGTGCAGCAGGAGGCAGAAGCCTAGAGGATGTATTTTCCAAACATCTGCAGGGTGAAAGCTGCCCTACTCCTCTGGGTATACCGTATTTGTGCACCTGCGATGGGAAACATCCCCCTAAGGGGCTTAGTGAGCAGCTCTTTACCTTTTCAGCAGCTGTTTCTTTTAACTGTTAGTTGCTTAATCTCTTAGTGCTGGGGGAGGCATTTTGATCTTGAATTTCTCCCAGATTGAGTCACTCATTCATTAATTGCCCACCCATTAAGCACACTGTTTGCAGATGCATTGGAGAACAAAAAGAGCAAGCAGCAAGGCACAAATACAGTACTTAAGAAAAGTCATTAGAGTACAGTTTCTTTTTAGAAAAATAGGTTTGCAAATGTCTGTGTTAGGAAGCTTTATCCTGTCCGCTCACTACCCATCACACTGGGAAATGTGGAATTTTAGGGAATAGTTTCCCAAGTCATTTAATCTTGAAGTAGTTATAGAATATTCCTACAATTCAGAGATTATGAGATACAACGTACTCATTGATTCAAGAAGACACACACTCTCACAAATTAATTGCTAGAGGAAATTGCCAAAAAAAGGAAATAATAAAATTTGAATTTTTTGCTCAAACAAAATTAGTAATAGTGACCGATCTGAAGAATTAAGTGGTGTTTACCAACAAACTTTTTAAAAGATTATTTAAAAGCAAAATAAAGCAAAAGGATTTCATTTTTTGTAGGTTTGTTACAAAACTTGAATTTAAAAACAACATTTGAAACCACAAGATTGTTTTGCTTTCTTGTTAAGTGTACATTGGAAAAATATTAGAAATATTGCTGAGATCTATTCTTATCTCAAGTGTAACATCCTCCTTGTTGTAATACTTTGTTTTCACTGTACAGTGACATACATGCCATTCTCTATGATATGATAGAGAAGGAAGAAAAATATGGAACCACACAATTTGCAAGTTTTCGAGGAGCCTTTAATTAGACAACTCCTAAAAAGTTATTTCTTCAGCAATAATTTAGCTTTCACACTTTTAGAAACAAAAATATACCATTGTGGTCTTTTAATGTGTAACTTTTTATTATGAAAATTTGCTAATGCATATCGAAGTAAAAAGAGAATAATCAGATAAACTCCCATGTGTCCATAGCCAAGCTTTAATAACTTTCAATCTTCTGTTCTTAGTACTTCATCAATCCTCCAAATAACTTTTGTTTTTCTAGAGTATTTTAAAGCAAATCCTAGACGTCACAGGGATTCAACCTATAAATACTTCAGAAAGTATATCTGACAGATAAAAATATTTTTAAAAATAATAAGACTACCACACTCAATATAATTAAGAAAAAATCATAGCAATATCTGATACATCTTTTGTTTCTTTCTTTTTTTTGAGGCAGAGTCTCACTCCATTGCCCAGGCTAGAGTGCAGTGGCATGATCACAGATCACTGCAACCTCAAACTCCCCAGCTCAAGCTTTCCTCCCTCCTTGGCCTCTCAGAGTGCTGGGATTATAGGCATGAGCCACCATGCCCAGCCATGATACATCTTTTTACAGTTGGTTTATTAAGACTATGGTCTAAACAAGGTCCACCCACATATTGCATGTGGCTGATATGTCCCTTACATCTCTTTGAACGGTATAATTGTTCATTCTCATTCTCTCTCACATTCATTCTCTCTCTCTTCCATTTATATGTTTACAAAACTGGACCATTTGTCTTGTAGAATTTCATATATACTGGATTTGACTGGTTATAACCCTTTGGTATTATGTGATATATTGTTTCCTTATTGTATCTCTAAGTTTTCTGCAAATGGATAGCTAGATCTACCTACCTATCTGAGCATCTCACTGCATTCTATCAAGGGATACATTGTATCTGGTTGTCCAACTTTAGTAAAGATTCATAAATAGTAATAGGAAAAGGAAACTACGATGTCATGCATCTCTTATAAAGTTCCCTATCAAATTTTCACCTGATGAATTTAGCATCTAATTGATGTCATTGTCTGGACATGTTATTTCAGATATTACAGAAAACTGACTTTCTAGTTGTACCATTTTCCTGTATTTACTTGCTTTGACTTTTACATAAAGCTCTTTTCTTCACCAACAATTTGGTGACTCTGCATGTTGATTGACAAAAGATGGGATAAATACTTGATTCTTCTCATTCTTGATTCTCAAAATAACGAGTTGGTGCCCTAGTGAACTCTTACGGAGACCTATAATTTATGTCCTGTTTTGTTGTCTGTTTTATTTTCATCATGTTTTAGACATCCATGAATTTTGACACACTTCATAGTTTCAGTCCATGGCAGTCACGGTTCTCAGTGAAGCTCAAGTTCTCTCGTCTTTGGCCAGTGGCTCAGAGTTCCCCCTTTTTTGATGGATTTCTTGCTCGCAGATACAACAAAATATTTCAAGTTCATCTTGTACATTTCCTACTCCAGACTTTGAATTAGACATTTGTCCAAGGAACCCTGGTTCCTGTCACTGAAAAGTTGCATTTAGAGATGATGGTTGGGGCATTAGGGCTGCTCCTTGCTTCTAGGACTTTTCGGGGTACAAAGCTAGAAAATACACACATTTTAGAAAAAGTAAATCATATATTCATACTGATACGTGGAATTGATATTTTTACTTAATGTGTAAAAGTTTACTTGATTTTTACTATATATATATTTCTCTTTCTAAAAATCCTGGATTCTAAATAAAATTAGCATAATTATATTTGCTTTATCTTACAGTAACATGTATGTACACAAAATATTTTTTATATGGGCAGGGTGTGGTGGCTCACACGTGTAATCCTAGCACTCTGGGAGGCCAAAGCAGGAGAATTGATCGAGGTCGGGAGTTCAAGACCAGCCTGAGCAAGAGTGAGACCCTGTCTCTTAAAAAGATTGAAAAATTAGCCAGGTGCAGTGACATGTACCTATAGTTTCAGTTACTTGGGGGGCTGAGGAAGGAGGACCTCTTGAGTCCAGGAGTTTGAGGTTGCAGTGAGCTAGGATGATGCACTGCACTCTAGCCAGGGTGACAGACCAAGACTCTGTCTCAAAAAGTAAATAAATAAAATAAATAGTTTTTATATGCATATTATATGGTTTCAAAATAAAATTATTCATATTTTCATAAAAATAAGGCTGTTTACGGAAAGTAGATATATGAGTGGTTCTTTTTAGAGTTTAGAATATGTACTCTTACCTTTCTGAGTCAAAGTATTATGTTTTTAAAAGTCATTTGAAATAACTCTTCTATATCTGTTTATCCTACCAATTCATTATACTATTATATACTATATAAACTGTTAATATATGTTTATATACTATATATACTATAAATACATTATCTGTGTATGTATACAGGTGTATATATGTGTACATTGTTTATATGTTATTCCATTTTAATGGAATACATTGATTTTTTTGTTTGTTTTTAATTTTGGTGTTTAATTCATAAATAATATAATATTTACATGATTCCAAATTCAAAACTATGAAATAAAATACTTTCAGGGTTTCCAACTTTGTCCTCTTTCCTCCTTATTCTTTTCTTCCTACCTTTTTCATTATGTTGCAGATTATCTTTCACTTTTTCTTTAAAAAAAGAAGTTACATACAATCAAACTCTTCTTGAATCTATTAGGATTCGACCAGAGAAGCAGAACCACTTTGAGGGGGTATGGGAAGGATTTGTTGTTAGGATAAGACCTTGAGCAATTGAGACAGCTGGTTAAGCCGTCTGTGCAAACCTGGTATCCCTGGGTCTGGGGCTGGGCTTGAAGTCTGTAAAACCAGTAGTTAGGAAGGAACGAGGAGGGCAGGACCAAAGTGGAACTGTGAAGAGAACTGGCATCTGCTTCTGTCTCTCATCTGAACTGACAATGGTTTCTCTGCACCTTCAAGCCTCCAACTCTGGTAATGTGGGGAACCTGCGAAAGAGCTGGAACACTTTGCCACTTTAGTCCCAACATGACCAGAGAAGCTGAAGAGGGAGATCCTGGGGAGCTGGAGAAGCTGCCGGCCAAGCTGCTGCCCTGTGCAGACCCACTACAACATCATGAGCTGCATGAGCTGCAATGGTGCCTGAGCTCGCACAGACCCAAGTGTAAACCTGGCTACTAACACCATGCAAATTCCATGCAGATTTCACTTGTGGCAAACCCTAATCTAGAACCTAAACCTAACATGGTAGAAAATACTAAAAAATTTAGTTCTGATTAAATCGACACTCTACAAAGCCACCACAGTCTGTCCTTTGTCAATTCTTATCCAATAGATAGTCCTCTTTTAATCATACTTAACTGGCAAATAAATGCAATGGCAAAACCATGATTCCACCTAACGTGATGCAACTATACTTTGTATAACCAAAATCACTCTACTCTCTTCCCCAAAGAGGATACAGAGTCTTCTTATCCATCTTTGGGTAATTTTTATTCCTTTTCTTACTGTATCATGCTTTCTCTTTGGTGTTCTATAATTTAAATGCTAAGATATGATGCTTCTGCTATTAACATTTGTTAGATGGTATAGGAACATGAAAGAGAAAGAAAAAGATGACTTACATATACATATAGACATATATGTATATGTATATGTATTCATATCAAAATAAGGAAGAAATATTCATAACTATCATTTCATTTCTGTAACTTGAAAAATGGTCATAGGTGACATTTATAATGACCATCTTCCACTATGACCATCTTCCACCTTCCCTATAACCTTGGCGAACACTTCGATGGATGATTATTCTTTGCCTGGTGGGGTGATCTAAATTTTTATTTCTTTTTTTAAATTTTATTATTTATTTATTTTTTTCTTTTACTTTCATTGCAGATACTAATCTTTATTTCCAAATGTCTAGGCCATTACAACTGCTGCCTTTATTGAGTCATTACAGTTTCCACTGACGTTAATGACAGGACATGGGAGTTCTTTGCAATTCCTGAAAGGATCTCCTGAATTCAAGCAAATTCTTCCTTACTCCCAATGTGTAGTAGTAACCCAGTTTTTCCTTATATTCAGGATGAATCAATCCAGCCATTATAATCAATTCAATTTTTGCCTGTTGATTACAAGTTGATGGTTTAATACTGCATGTCCTGGTAGAAACATTTCTCCCTTTCTTACTTAAGATCTATGTATAGCAGAGCTGAGTGTTACAGATATAGGAAGCCACTATAGATCTCTGAGGTTATAGAAAAATTAGCCATTCTTATTCCCATCCCTTGATTCTCAGACCCATAAATCCTCACTGTGGGAGATACAGTACCCATAATCATTCATTTAGAATATACGCTGCATCCTGGAAAATATACACTCTACTCTCACAAGGTATGGCCAACCAACTGGCACCATAACTGAATCTTCAAAAGGCCAATCTACCCTTGTAACAGTCAAGCTACATCAGGGTAATAGGGAACATAGTAAGACCAGTGAATTCCACAGGCATGAATCCATTGCGGCACTTGCTATAAAATGACTTACTGTCTCAGAAGTGATGCTGTGTGATATGTCATGAAGGAGAAAAGGTATGTTGTAAATGAAAGTATGGTGATTTTGGAAGAAGCGTTATGGAAGGGAAGGCAAATCCATGTTCAGAATTAGTGTTTATTTCAGTGGAAATAAAGCACTAGTTTTTCCATGATGAATATAGTCAAAAGTAATCAACCTAGTGGCTGACAGAAAGTAAATAATCATTTGTAAGACAGCCTTGGAAGTGACATTTGTCACTAATCTATTAATTGAGACAATCATAATGTCTTCCAAGTTTCAAAGGGAGGCAACACGTATTCTACTTTTTGAAGGCTGAGTAGCAAGGTTCTGAAACATGCTGAATGTTGCATGAAAAACATGTTACATTATTCCTGAAAAATATACCTGCCATTCTTCTGCAACTTCATGTTTTTATCTTATACAATGACTTTAAGATCATTAGAGTAATATAGACAAATCTTCCTTTTTATAACTGCATAATATTCCATTATGTGATTATACTATAGCTCACTCAACAGGCTATCTACTGTTGGATATTTTAATTGTTTTGTTATAAGAAAGAGATTGCTTTAAAAATTATTTGTTAGAGGAATAATGCTGTAATAAATAGTCTCATTCATAAGTTAATCCTTTTTATTTTTTGTATATCTTTAAGGTAAAAAATATGCTTTTTAAACTTTTCTATTTTTGTTCTTTCGATTCAGATACAGTTTGAGGAACAAAATATTCTGTTCTTTTCTTGAGGTGAGCCCCTTTTATTCACAGATTCTCAGACAAATTCATTTGTGAATGCAAATTAATGCTATACAATAAAAATTAAATATATCAGACATATTTTGAAATAATAATACACATTACACAATAAAGAAGGAAACACTGAATAGAGGACTACATTAGAATACTCATTCTGCAGTATCGCATAGTCTGTATCTTGATGAAAAAACAAATTAATCCTTTGAGGTGCTCAAAAAATCCACAAAAAAGAAAGTCTTAAAAAATGCCATTGAATTGTTAGACACCAGCATGAAATTTTTATGGCTATTGGAATACTGCAGAAAACAGTGATCCACACTTTTCAGATCTGTATAAAAGCAGAATTGAATTTTGATCCAACTGAGTCTCTGAGGATCTCCTATAACACACACTATAACTTCCTAGGTTGAAAATGAGGTTTTTCCTATGATTCAAGTAAAAAACTGATCTGATTTAGCCTTTCAAATCTAGGTTCCTATGGTCCAATTACTTTAAAATTTTCATTAAAATATTATATTTATATTAATATAAGATAATTCAGCTAAATAAAACTGAAGACTTTCTTTCATTTTATATTATATTCTTAGTTTCTCCAAGGTGTTAAGTCATTAAAGAAGCTCGTAATACCTAAAATAGTGGGTCCTTAAGCTGATATAAAAAGTAGCTGAATGGAAATTTTTGAAGCTATTATAAATTCAAAAATTGCTATGGAAAAAGAAATGGGGTATTCAGAAAAGATGGAAGTTTGGGGGAGTAAAAGACTGGTTGAGCCAAAATTGCCAAGAATCAGTGTGCATGAAGGGAAGTCATATTGTTCTAGGAGCAGGATATGTAAGACACAGAATAGGCCTATAATATTGGTCTTACCCAAATTTGATTCTCTGTTGCTCTGTGTTTGCATCAGGAATTTCTGCTAACAAAGAAAGAACACTCTATGTGCATTTTGTGTTTTCCCACCTCTCAGGGCAATTTTACCTTCTCAGTTTTTTCCTGTTTGGAATTCTTTTCTAATGCACTCTCCTTTCATGGTCCCTAGGGTTTGTTCTCAGTTTTCTAAGTTTCTTACTCTATATAAACTGTTTTGAAAACTTTTTGACTGCTATTTATCGTAAGAAATGTATTTTATATTATGATCCAGAACATACAACTACATAATTAAAAAACAAGTTTTAAGAAACAATACTTTCCCCTCGTTAAATTGATCATATGTTGATATTTTCTCTTCTGTCCAACTCTTAAGTTCTGTGTTCTATGTTACTGAAAAAAAGGATGCTGGTCTTCACCCACTAGGTTAATACTCTGTTTCATTTTGCACAGTGGCTTAAGGCCCCTGTTATACCCTGGTGATTTCCAAACCTAAACTCCAAGCTAGATCTCATTCTCGAAGTCTAGACATGCATGCATATGTACCTATTAGTATTCTCTCTGGATGTCCTATGTCTCACAAATCCAATAGATATAAGATTAAAATGTTTTCCTTCTCCGTTGTCTTGGCTTGATGAATGGAATCAATATCTACCTAATCATTGAAAAAAGACACTTGGGAGTTGTGCTACAGAAAGGACAGAAAAGACATCATTAATTAATGTGTTTTAACTGCAAGTAACAGAAATTCCATCTCAAACTGGTTCAAAGAATAAGAATGTTTATTGCTTCATTAAGGTTGGCTTAATCCTGGCTTACTTTTAAAAGCAAGAAACTTTTTTCCCAGAAGCCTCCAGAAAAACTCTTCTGGTGTCTCATTGTCCTGAATTGCATCAAATGCCAATTTCCAGACCAACCACTATGTTTGGGGAAGGGTCAAGTGCTGATGGGCTCAGGCATAGGCTCTTAAACCAATCCTACAAAAGCAGGTGGAATAACATACTATGAATATTCATCGAAATTGTCCTATGTGATCCATTTTTTCCTAAAAAAACATGAGCTATATTCCAGAGAAGAGGCTGTCCAAAAGAAAACTGGGATCTGGCTAAAAGAGAGACTCGTGAAATGATTCGTAGCTAAGCAGCCAAGAGTGCCATTTTCATACAGCTCGTGTGTCCCAACTCCCTTCACATGCCATGGCAACCACGGTCAGTGTATCACTTTCCCAGTATATGTTCGTATATATCCCTATAATCAGTCTGAACTGAGGACTCCAAGGAGGCACTTCAAGTTCTTTGGAATTATCATTCTGTGTTGAAATCTATTTAGTATTTACTCCTGCCCTACATTTTCCTTCTACTTCATTCTCATCACCTATTAAGTCATACAATTTCATCTCTGACATAACTCACAAATTATTCCTAAAGCTGCAGCTCTAATTTCAAAGTCTAATCCTTTCTAGCCTAAACTATTACAAAAGTCCCAAGCCCTAAATGCTATCCTTCCTTCTGATTTTAAAGAGGCATTTCCAAAATGCAAATATAATCACATCACCAGCTTGTTTATAGTCTTTCAGACACCCCATTCCCCTTACAAAAGAAATCCCAAGTCTTTTTAACAGGCATGCAATGCTGTGCAGGACAGCTTATTTCTTGCACATTTCTGATTTCTGTTTACCCTCACAAGAGCCTATGTTGCAGTCATAACAAATCTCACACAGTTCCTTAATTGTACCATCACGATTCATAACTTTATGCATTCCATCTCTTGCTGCCTCTGCTCAGAAAGTTCTCTCTCCTTGCTTATTAACTTCTCCTGATACACCCCAGAGTTCACCATGGTGTGTGTTCTCCTTTCCTGCAGCAAGTTAATAAGGCTAATTTTGATTGACTATGGGCGTGTTTCCGATAGTCTCTGGGCACTGTGCTTTATCAGTGTAGAGCGATGCTTCATGGCACAGCACACATAGAAAATGAGAATGTGGCTTGGAAGGCATGCTGGACAAAGGGGGATGCTCCTTGGACACTTTGACAGCAAAAGGTGTTGTTTGTGTTTCAAATATTGAGGGGTATCAACATCTCATCATAACTTTAACCCGACATTTAGTTTGAGAGGTCCTTGCGAGAGATTTAGGATACATGATGACAAGGTGGAAAAGATTATCTTTGGCAACAACATAGTATACAAGCTCCTACCACATTCCCAGAGAAGTTTCTCCACTGCAGAGATATTACAACGTTTCTTATTTTGACATGACTGGCCCATCTATTCATGGACCCCTGCCCATGTGGCAGCTGGAAGTTGGAACCATTTAGGTGAGAGTTAGGTGGAGTGGAAAGACACTCGAAAATAATGTCACCTCACTGTTAAGGATCTTATAGGAAATTCTGATTGTCTATCTGATGATAGACAGTGTTTGTATGAAGTAGGTGGGAAGTAGGGGGAGAATATTACAGAGAAAATGAAGCCTGAGTTTAAAGCAATATTTATGTTTTTAGAAGAAAAGAGTATGGAGCGAGAGGGGCCAGAAATGCATAAGATATAGGAAGATGAATATGAATGTCAGAAAGTGAAGGTGACAAAAGTTTGTCCACAGGCTATAGTGTGGTGCAATGGCCTCACTGTAACCTCGAACTCCTGGCCTTGAGCGATTGGCCAAAGTGCTGGGATTATAGGTGTGAATCACCAGGCCTGGCCTACGTTCTTGTTTTTGCAAATCGACTTGAAAGGAAGAGATAAACCCCAGGTGTTATAGGTTGAATTGTGTCCTCTCAGAAAGTTATGTTGAAGTCCTAACCCCCAGTTCTTCTGAATGTGAGCTTATTTGGAAAGAGGGTCTTTACAGGAATAATCAAGTTAAAATTAGGTCATTATCGTGGGCCCAAGTATTATGCAATATGATAGGTACATTTATACAAAAGGGAATTTGGATGCAGAGACGCACACAGAGGGAAGACAATGTGAAGACACACAGAGAGAGGATGGCCACATGACTAGAACGATACATCTATGCAAGTCAATGAACACCAAGAATTGCCGGCAACTATCAGAAGTTAGAAAAAACAAAGTGTTCTCCCCTGGAACCAGCAGAGAGAGTATGGCCCTGCAGTCCCCTTGATTTTGGACTTCTTGCCTTCAAATGGTGATAGAATTAATTTCTGTTGTTGTAAGCCACCTAGTTTTTAGCACTTTGTTATGACAGCCCCAAACTAATGCACAAAGCATTATGAAGGCAGCCTGAGAGAATGGTAGCCTTGGAAAAATCAGTCCTGGACAGACTCCAAAAGGAAATTTTCATCACAAGCGCTGTTGTTTTTCTTCCCATCGGCTCTGCCATGCCCGTAACAAACGACAACAGCTCCTTGAAGTCTTACTCTCTGAAGTCAGGGATTTAGCTGAACATAGAACTCAGATTGCCCAACTCTGAGCTCCAAGCCTTTTCCGTGAAACAAGGGGAGTTTAGCAGGATATTTTTAGCCTGGTTTCAAGCCTGTAAGATGCCTATTTATGATGTTATAAATAGGAATTCCCTCTCTCTCTCCACACACACACACAAATGAATGAGTGATTTTGAAAGAATTTTCTTCAAAAGGAATTAAGAATATATTTTATAATTTATGACTTTGTAAGTTAACTTTAGGCCTACATTTTATAACTATTAGGAATCTTGATTTTAAATTTTTACTAGAAACATCAGTCATGGAAACATTTGCATATTGCTTTTTGCATTTGCGGGATTACCTTTGAGATTTTCCATTCTTGCTACTACAAAATTACTTTTGTTTCATCAATTAAACACTGACTCAATACCACACCTTTCCCAAAGATGTTATACTAAATGATATTACATTACTACAATATTGCATGTAGTCCATTATACTAAATAAAATTACAAAGTTAATATATTTTCAGATGGTATATGAAGATAGGCACACATCAGTAATGTTGATGTTTTTCCTAATATCATCATTTCAGCATCTGAACTCACAAGTTCCCAAAACATAGGGATTGAGACTATTCAAATCATTCAAAAAATATTTAGCTTTAATCTCTAGAAGACAGGGGCTTAAAATAATGATTCTGATGAAAATATTCAGTTTTAATCAAATACAAAGAAATTAACTTTTTCTTTTCAAATTTGGGTCTCATCATCCTTCTGATTCTATCATATCCCTTGTCATTGCTACAATTTATTTCCAGCTGTGTCCGTCCTGTCTTTACAAAGACTTTTTTTTTTTCACATTTACTGCTTTGTTATGACAGCCCCAGACTAATACACAGAGAAAACATCATGAAGGCAGACTGAGAGAATGCAGCCTTGGAAAACAACAGGGCTGGACAGACTCCAAAAGGACATTTGGCATTTGAGAACTTATTTTATGGGAGAAAGAATTATAATGGCTTCCTTGGCCAAGGTCATCCTTTAACAGGAGGGCAAGGTTTGGGCTATAAACAGGTGGGATCATAGTATAATCTCTGTACTATAGAAGATATTTAATAAGCACATTTTCACACTTCCGCACTCCAAGTCATTACACTTGAAAAGTAGCTAATATAGTCCATAAGCTATTTTTGTTTTCTTCATAAAAACTTAAAAAGTAACCTCGATTGAGAGGAATTGTGTTACTAAGGCCCACTATATTTTTACTAAAATAAAATGCTAAAAATTAAAGGAGATAAAAAAGAGAAAACGCCATCATTTAGCTTAAACTGTGGGTACATTAGGGATGTATAAGCATCTCACTTGAATATATAATAAGATCTGTTGTACATGCATCTTTTTCTGTGGTGGGTTGGAAATAAGAGGGATGAGATGAAACTAATTTCTATTGAACACCCTCCTGACTCATGCGCAATTAGATGCTTCATATAGATCGTACAAGAAACATTTATAAGAAATATATAATGCACATTTTATCATTTACGTTTTACAAATTATGAAACATGTTCAACTAGGGTAAACAGTGATTAACCAGTGTACTTTTATTTGCATGTTTGCAAAACCCAAATTTGAAACAGTTTAAGCAAGAGAGAGATTTTTTGATGAATTACTCAAACAAAAGAAAGGATGAGGGTGGAACTGTACTTAGTTCTAGGGATCTAAACTCCTTTAAGTCTCTTTTTCCTTTTAATTTCCTACTCATTCTTTGTGCGTAGGAAACCTCACATGCATGAGGTTGGAACACAAGCTCTTTTCTTTAATTGACCCTGAGAGGAAATGGGAATATTTTCCACCAGTTCCAAGTAGAACACTTGTAAAACATAAGTCTGGTTTCTATCACAGGCCTGTCTTTGAAATAGTCACTGTGATTGGGGCAAAGAGTTCCTTAACAGGCTTGTCCTCGATCATGTGGGCAGAAGGTGTGGATGGGTGGTTGTGGTTGGTCCATGAAAACCATAGCTTTAAGGTCCTGCTTCCATGGTGGGATTGTCAGTTGGCATCTGATTGGTCCACTTCAAGGCTGTCCTTTCTAATAAATCATGTTATTGTAAAATATATTTGCTGTAATTATGAAGGATTTAGGTTAAAATTGAATCAAACCATACTTTGAAGGAATATCACAGAAATTGTCTTGCGACTATTAAGTTTGGCTTATAAGAGAGATATCTAATTTTGGAGCAATAAAAAATAGTAAATATTAAATAGGCAGGAAGTCATAAAGTAAGTCAATATCATAATAAATGTGTGAGCCTTTCTGTCTGCCTACCCATCTGATCTCCACCTTAATATTCAAGCAGCAATCTGGTCACAGAGCATTAGTCAGAAACTAGATTTATCTAATTGCATGTTGACTCAAGAGCTTTAATTTGAAAATGATTTTTTGAAACCATAAAAATATTCTCTAGTCACAAAATATAGTATATAAGCATAAGGATTCATGCTAATATATCTTACTTGATATCAATCCACTTAGGTAAGCTGTGCATATTGTTTTAGTAGGACAGTATTTTTTTTCACAGAGATTTATAAGAATCTCAATTTTTAAAAAAAATCTTACTTTTCAACCTCTTTGCTCTTAACTCTAGTTTCCATTGACTCAGATCTTGACAAATTTCTGGAGAAAATCACCTAATTTGGTTGGCATGTAAGTGGAGGGAGAAGGCCGGCGAAGAGGGGGGAAAATGGAATCGAAACATTCTGCCTGAATAGTGAATAAAGAATGAGGATAGCTCTTTCGCTTTGCTGGCTCTCTCACCCACTTTGAAGATTACAACTTGGTTAGTCAATTTCAATTTAACTGTTAAAAAATGCAAATAGATGGTTGTCTTCATCTTTCTTTAATTTTGAGATGTTGACATTAGATAACTAATTATGTAATAACTGATGTTTGATGTTTAATTAGAACACACACAACAAATCCTCAAACACTGCATTGAAATCACTAACTTGCATAGAAGGTGTTTTCCTACTGAGCCTTCTGTCAAAACTCAGGTATTACAAATTGACGATTTTTACCCTTATAAGAGAATCCGGCATTGTCAGAATCCCAGGTTTCAGCGCCAAAGCTGTCAGAGTGGGAGTCTGTCCTCGGTTCTTGGTGTGCTCTTGGCCAAATAATGACCAGAGACACCAAAGTGTCAAATCCAGACTATTATCCCAGTCCTCTGACTTTCTTAGAAAAATCACCAGCAAGGGCAATACAATGGAATAAGCTCAGGCAGGTAGCAGTTTCACAAGAACAGCTCTTTATTGTAGAATAAAACGGGTCTATCTCCGTTAAGTGGAGAGAGACAGACTAACTCACTCATTGACTGACCCATTCGCTTACTCTGACTTCACAGAGTGTTTCGCTTTATTGGCCCAGTCTGGAGGAGGGCTCTTGGGAGGTGTAGAATTATCAACAGGTGTCCTGAAAATTCCATCTGCCTATGTAAGCTGCCTCTAAGAAAGCCCACCTTGGGTGGGGGATGAGCAGATTCAAGCTGATGGCATATTAATTACCCTTAGGTTGCTCTAGATCACTTTCTAAATCTTTTTATGCCTGGGCTGGAGAATTCCTAGATTGATAAAGCATTTCTTCCTTCCCCAGATGCAGCAATTGCTCAGGATAGGATTAAGTTAGGGCAACAGCAAAATGGAGTGCCCGCCCTCATCCTTCTTCTCAGGTGGAGCAATTGCTGGAGATAGCACTAAAGAAGGGAACCCTTGTTCTGATGAGCCAGACAGCCTAACTATCTATCTGACAATTTGACCAAAACGAGAGTTTCAGAAGCACAAACTATACCTAAAGATGTACTGTTC
Organism: Avahi laniger; assembly: GCA_963575035.1. Lineage (NCBI taxonomy): Eukaryota > Metazoa > Chordata > Mammalia > Primates > Indriidae > Avahi > Avahi laniger. Next base: position 52,865 of record CAUYSK010011247.1, on the reverse strand, counting down.
ATATTTTGGCAAATATTTCTAACTTAATGATTTTCTTTGGAAATATGTTAATAATTTTTAAAAAATTAGAAAACATGCTAATAAGCCATTGTACAGAAAATAAATGGTTCTAATTTTCAGTCCTTGGTAAAAATTAAGGATAAAATATGATTAAATAGTTCAATGTCATAGGCAACTTCAGCTGTTAGAGTCAGAAGTAAGTTATATAATGATTCATGTACAGGCACATGTACATTAATTTGAGCTTTGCTGCTAATTGTATCTTTTGAAAAATAAACCAGCAATACCTCACATAGCATTGGAAATCCTTTTAAAATATTTATCTGTATAACCCAGCTTTAAGGATCAGCATAGCTTATCATAAACAGAGTTTTGGATTTCAGTATGGTAGCTACTGAGGAATGGCTAAAAATGCTTGCATTCTGGGCTTCTGCAAATCTAAGGTGCTACTCTTCAGAAAAGCTGATCTGAAGAGCTTTTTACATAAAGATCTTAAGTTCTGAAATGTATCTGCCTCAGGCTGCTCTAATCTAAATCCTACTCCTCCGCTGACTTATGGGCCTACATGGACAAAACACAAGGCTTTTAGTCTGCTTGTGGTGCAAAACAGAAGCCAATTTCTATACATGGTGGAAAAATTAGGGAGAAGAGAAACATAAGATGCCTGAACATTTCTTATCCATTGAAAGCATCTTTTGTCTCAGTTATTCTTCCACATGGAGGAATCAACAATGAACATGCCAGACTCAAGTAAACCTGCCCCTATGTAGCTAACATTCTGTGCAAGAGTCACTTTACTGATAATTGCTAACCCGCACAAGAGCCCTTCCAGGTATACCTGAGGTGGACACTCTTGGCTGATAAGGAGGAGGAGGCTTGCCAGCTCCTGGTACATGGCCCATGTGAGGTGGCAACCTAAGTCACCTGGCTTCAAAGTCCATACTCTTCCCACTACACTCTGAGATAAAAAGGTAAATGAAACTGACCTGAGTGGTTATTTAAGCAAACATGGCTGCTTGACAGGTATTGAAAGAAATCAAGTTCAAGCAGCTGTCAGTGGGTCTTTAGACCTGCAGTGCAGCTAACAAGAACCTGCACTCCTTGTGCAGAAAGTGATAGGGTGGTTAGCACCTCTTGGATCTGCCCATCACGTTAAATAGAAGATAAGAGACTGTCACACTGTAGAGCTGACACCGCCTAAGATATTGAGAAACGTAAGAGAGAGAAGCCCATCTCCCTACCTATATCCAGAGATCTGTGTACAGAAATGCCAACCCTAATAAAGGGCATAGCAGGGAGAACTTGATTTTCAGTGTTTTTTTAAAATTTGGAATTTATATATGTATACATTTTCCTTTAAATATGTGTATTCATAGGAATGTAAGTAGTATGCATGTAGTTTTAAGAAATAAGACTTAGAAAAACCTTACAATAAATTTGTACAAATAAAGTCAATCTGTGTTAGCAAACTGATTCAGGGATTGATCAGATCTCCAGCTGCCTTGTCATCCTAACCTTCCATTATCCTATCACAAAATACCATGCTTTTATTAGAGGAAAAAATGCTCATCTCTTTCACATCAAATTTAATTACCCCAATACTTACATAATTGTGGAGTTGTCTCAAGTTCTAAATGCATCCATTTGCTTAAAAATTAATAGTTTCGTAATGAAGAAAAATGAGATAAACCTTTTAGGAGGAGGACATTTAAAAAGTAAAGTGGAGATTAAAGAAGAACAAGAAAAACGTTAAAGTCTTTCTCTCTTCCTCCTCCCAGCACCGGTCCCTCTCCTCCAGACATGGAATATAGTGTACCAAGAGAGGAGAGAGAAGATGGAAACTCTTGGTTTAAAACTCAACCAATATTTATGTGTTAGTATGTGGCAGGCATTATTCTAGACACTTGCAATATATGACAATGAAATTGAGATCCCTGCTCTGTGGTATCGTTTACTAAAGTAGGGGGTGCTTGGTAAGGGTAGAGGTGGAGAGAGAGAGGCAATAAGCAACTAAGCATTAAAAATAATAAATAAGTAAATAAGATAATATGTAAGCAGCTGATAAGTGCTCTGGAACCGAAAAAATGAAGCAGGATTATGGATTAGTATATGTGGAAGAAAGGTGAAAGGTAGGCTGTGATATTAAAAGGGGTAGACGGGGAGGGTCTCATCGAGAATTTAAGTTGTGATCAAGGTGAATGATTTAGCATGTGAATATCTAGGAACAAATATTCCAGGTAGAGGCCCTAAACCAAGAGCACACCTGGCTTGCTCAAAGACATGGCAAGGAGGACAGAGTGATCGGGATGAAGTGAATACGGGAACCATTATAGGGGAGGAGGTCAGAGATTTAACAAGGGCCAGATCATGCACAGTGTTTTTGGCTCCTATCAGGACGTTGCCTTTTACTTTATATAAAACAGAAAGCCATTGGAGGGTTTTGAGCAGAGGAGAGACATATTTGCGTTACATTTTACAGTACCATCCTGGCTCTCTTTGAGAATAGACTGTGGAGGAGGCAAGGGTGCAAGCAACTTGGGAGACCAGTTAGGAGACCACCAAAGTAATTCAGATGGTGGCGCGAATCAGGGTGGTAATATTGGAGCTGTTAAGAAGTGGTTGGATTCAGGAAATGTTGTAAAGCTGGAACTAATATGATTTTCTAATGAAGAGAGAAGTGTCAGTCAAGGATACCAAGATTTTTGGCCTGAGCAACTGGCAAAATAGAGTTGCCATCTACTGGGATTGAAAATCTCTGGGTTGATAGATTTGTAGGGGAAGGTAAAAAGTTCAGTATGGACATAGTAAGTTTGAGATGTCTATTAGTCATCCAAATGGAGATAACAAGTAGGCATTTTCTGAACTGGAGAGAGACTTTGGTAATAATCAGCATGACAGAGGTATTAAAATCCGTGGTTCTGGATGAGATCACCCAGGGAGTGAATGGAAATAGAGAAGACCAAGGACTGCACCCTGGAACACTCCAGTATGAAGAGAAAGAAGGAAAGCCCAGCAAAGGGAACTGAAAACAATTGACCAGTGAGGTGGAAGGAAAACTAAGAAAGGAAGAACATGTATCTAAAAGAGGAGGTGGTGAGTGGCTGAGTCAAATGATTCTAAATCTGCTCATGGAAACAGGAGTTTTAAAAAGGTATATGGAAAAAATGGATCATCACCCACTTTGGTCCTTATAAATCAAGGAAGAACTTCAAAGTGTGCATATATATATGCAACTTAACTCCATGTCATCATTTAAAGGCCACAAAGTTGCACATGTACACAGAGAAAGCAGGCCGCAAGCTCTGGGGCTGAAAGCACGGTTCCCATTGGTCTTACTGTTAATTTTGACCTCGATTGTTGAGACAGTGTCGATCTCATAGCCTCTACCTTAAATAAACTATATTGGTAAAGGCCGTTTGCTGCACCAAGTTCATGTGTTTCCTGTTGTAGATAAAACTGTAGAATCTGTTTCAGATGTTTACATGTTTATTTAGATTCACACTTCAGGCCGGGCACAGTGGCTCACGCCTGTAATTCTAGCACTCTGGGAGGCTGAGGCGGGTGGATCACTCAAGGTCAGGAATTCGAGACCAGCCTGAGCAAGAGCAAGATCCTATCTCTACTAAAAATAGGAAGAAATTATCTGGACAACTAAAAATACATATATAGAAAAAATTAGCCGGGCATGGTGGCACATGCCTGTAGTCCCAGCTACTCGGGAGGCTGAGGCAGGAGGATCGCTTGAGCCCAGGAGTTTGAGGTTGCTGTGAGTTAGGCTGATGTCACGGCACTCTAGCCCAGGCAACAGAGCCAGACTCTGTCTAAAAAAAAAAAAAAAAAAAAGAATAGATTCACACTTCACAAAATTGGTGAAGGTATTTCTGTCAAAAAAAATTCAGTTGACTCTGTCTGCCAACTATTTCTTGTCATAGATGTGGAGATTGGTAGTTAATATCCTCTGCCATGTGAAAAAAAGAATCATATGTCAGAAAAGGAGTAAGTCAGCAGAGATGCCACCTGAAAGTCTTGTCTGAGGAGGAAGAGGAAAGCACAGCCTCTGAGCATGAGAGTTCACATTTTCTTTCTACCAGGTACTGAAGAAAGCAAAACAGGTAAGTTATGGGTCTTTCAAATTCTGAGGTGGGTGGGGCCACTTTATTAGATTAAGCTGAATATCTGGTTGGCACGGGAAAAATACCGCTGCGCTTAAACCTGAGTAATAAAAAGAGAATAGCTGAGTTGGGTATATAGAGTCCCACTTGGTTTCTAGAAAGCCAAGAAGAGATCTTTTGTGTGTAAGACAAAAACTCCAGAAATGTCCTTTATACTTGCTGATGGTTATATAAAAAGTTTTGGAAAACCATTGAAGTGTTTATGATGTTCACACATCAATGAACTTCTGAATCATAGGATTTATAAGGGAAGTAAAATAAGAAATATAATACAATATGTAATATGATAGGAAATTTTAGGTGAGTCCTCTTCAAAATAAAACTATCAAAACAGATAATATTGGAATTCTTCCTTTCTTCCTTCTTCCCTTCCTGCTAGCCTCCCTTCTTTCCTTCCTCCATTCCTGCTCCCTTCTTCCTTCCTTTCGTTTCTTCCTTCTTTCTTCTCACTTAGAAAATTAAATGACCTTTTATTATTTTCTCTCTTAATTCTGTTTGTGGCTAGGACTGCAGAGTTGATCCTAGGGAACTTCTGTGCTATGGAGTGGGCAGCCTCTCTCCGTCTTCTCCTGACCGTGGCAGAACATCTCTCAGGATTCCAGCACCAGCGCCAAGGAATTGGATGTGACACATAGTCTTCTGAAAAATAATCTTCATCATAAAATATGTTTTAAACTTTTCTACTCCAAGTCATTTTTATAAAACAGAAAGAGAAAAAAAAAGTCTTGATCATTTTTGAATAAAAAATAAATAAAATGATATTTTAAAATCATGCATATTTTAATATTTCTATTTTATATATTTTTGGTATCAAAATTGTACTGGGATCATAATATTTTCTTGCTGCTAAGAAATATCCATAGGCACTTAATCATTTAATTAATCTACAAAAATGGAACATTAGCATAAAATATTGAAGTTGTTTTATCTATTTGAAATGCTAACAATTTTTTTAAAAAAAGACAACATATACCAAAGCAAAACTAAATTGGCATATTTTAATTCTACAAAAATGTATAAATATTTAAATTTATAGCAAAAGAACAATTATACCATTTAGTAATGATTACAACATTTAAAATGTGTAATTATGCACAATTTACTTTTATAAATGTTAAAGAACCGTGTGTCAAGCATAAATCTAAAACATTTTTTGAAATTACTTCTTTCTAGCTGTGGCTACACTGACTGAAATAAACAAAAGCCTCAAAAAAAATCACATAACCATCAAGTCCTTTTTTTCCTCTGCCTGTGCTATTTTTAGCTGAAAGTACAACTGGAACCAAGCAGCAGCTTACGCTCATTTTTACACCAAATGAATGCATGATGAAAATCTCATTTTTAAAAAACATTATAGATATAGTCTCAATCATCTAATTTCCCATCCTCATTCTAACTCATTAAAAACAGAATATTAAGTGATTTGTTCTTGCTAGCTAAAAACAAAAACAAAATGATAACTTTATATAATGATGACACAAGTATCACAGAAGTGGTCTTTATCTTAAAAGATAATTAACAAATGAGCTGCCCTGAATCACTAGTATTTCAGAGGGATTTTTTTTAAACAAATACAATGAAAATTGCCTTTAGAATTTATTGAATGATATAAAACAAATTTGTGCACAAATTTACACAAACTATTTAAAACACATTGCTGGTGTTCATTCAACACCTTAAATCTATACAATAGCTTATATTTAATAGCAGTTTGAACATAGTGTAGTCACAACAGATGTGTCCATGGACTATACATAAGAGTGGCTGATTTTATCTATTCCATACTTTAACCTGTGAGGGACAATGGGCAGTGGCTGTATCCTGAAACACAAGCTGCTTTAAGACCTAATTGAATTTTTGCTGCACAACTAAATTGGAAATTTACTCAATATGTGCAGATATCAGCTATGCAGATGACAGCTTGTTGATGGTGACCCATCCATTAAGGTCTTCAGTTTCTAAAATTCTTCATATTTGTGAAATCAATATGTTAATACTTTATAACTTAAGAATGCATACACATTTTGCCTCCTCCTAGACTAGATTTAGCATCTATAAATGAGATGCAAATAAAATGGCTGTGCTCAGATACGATCATCATTTCTCAAGTGATGGAAATAATGCAGGGAGGGACCAATATTTTGAGATTTACTGAAGCAATTCATAATATGTTTCTAACCTCCCACCATTTTTTTTTTTTTTTTTTTTTTTTTGAGACAGAGTCTGGCTTTGTTGCCCTGGCTAGAGTGAGTGCCGTGGGGTCAGCCTAGCTCACAGCAACCTCAAAATCTTGGGCTCAAGCAATCCTTCTGCGTCGGCCTCCCAAGTAGCTGGGACTACAGGCATGCACCACCATGCCCGGCTAATTTTTTCTCTATATATGTATTTTTAGTTGTCTAGATCATTTCTTTCTATTTTTTTTTAGTAGAGACGGGGGTCTTGCTCTTGCTCAGGGTGATCTAGAACTCCTGACCTTGAGTGATCCACCCGCCTCGGCCTCCCAGAGTGCTAGGATTACAGGAGTGAGCTACCGCGCCCGGCCCCCACCATTTTTTTTAAAAAAGTAAAAATGATGCTGTTGTTTTATTGTAGTAGTTATTTTTTCCTCTTTCTTTACTTTTTTTTTCTTTTTCATTTATTAGGCCTTTTCTAAGTACCACGGCAAAATCAAATTTATGGGTTGTGTTTACTAGATCCTACAGAGCTCCACTGGGAAGTCAAGAAATCTCTGGTGATTATCCTGCAGTGTTTGGAGCTGCATAAAATAGAACTTACCCAATGTTCACAGTAATAGATGGTCTAATTCTCTGTGCAAGCTGTAGGCCAACCTTACTTTTAACTTGAAGATAATTATAAGGAAAATGAAAGTAAGTAGAGATTATTTTCCATTAGTTAATGCTGAAAAGGCTTTGCTTCCCTGAAATCCAGTTTCTCAATAATTCTACGATGTTCCTGTACTCATACTGTTTTCTGGTAATTTATTTAATTTTGTTGCAGGTCTTTATTTATTGCCTGTGTTGTTATTTTATAGAATTAATTTTATTTAAATATGAAAGGTAGTAAAAATTTAAATACTTTTAAAGAATCAATGTACTGATCACAACATGTTAATGAAGATATTTTTCCCATTATTGTTCCATTTCTATAATTTTTTGAGTGATAATATTAGTTTATATTAACAATGAGGAGTCCTTGCAACATTCCTTGTAGCTATATGAGCGGTGGGCAAGCTATATTACATATCTAAGTCTCAGTCTTATTATCTATAAACAGAGAAACTATGAATCTGTAAAGTCTTTTAAAGTTTCTAAAATTGTGTTTTCTTCATTGACTTGCACTTAGAAAATAAATTTAGCAATAGCTCTTATGAAACCATGAAAATACATATGATTTTTTAAGAGAATGATATGTCTTCCTTCAAAAGTCAAAATCTTACACCTTCAGTTGACCATTGTACACAACCAAAAAGTAAAAATTAAAATTATTTTTAACTTCATGAAGTAACTTATATGATATAGCAGCATTTCAATAAAATGTCATATTTCATTTCCATAAGGCAAGACATTTTATCACAGAGAACAACATATAGTCCACACCTTAATATGAAGAATATTAGAAAGAAAATTATTATTTGAAGACAAAGTTATGGAAATCCTGTCTAAATAGATTATTAGACTTTATTTTAAAATTTAAAACAAAAAAGTATGATACAATAGCATTTCATAATTTTAACACACATTTTGCAGTTCATTAATTCCAGAAATATTGAAAAAATACTTAGTATGAGCCAAGAACTATGCTAGATGCTGGGGATAGTACAGTGAACAAAAGTGACAAAGCCCCTGCCTTCATGGGACTTGCATTCTAGGTTGTGTGATGGGGATATTGGGGACTGGGGAGATAAAAGAGTAGACAGAAATAAGGATGTAAAACGTTGTAGTTTGTCAGAGGTACAGGGGATGGAAGGGCAGGCAGGAGAAGGGTTTGCCTTACTGATGAGATAATATTTCAACAGAGACCTAAGACAGTGGGTAAGCAGGCTCTGTGGGGCAGTGGGAACAAAACTCTCAGGCAGGACGTCCTTGGGAGCCAAAGTGGAGTAAATAAGAAGCAGAAGGACAAGAGATAAGAAATGGAGCCAGAAACAGTTGTGTGTGTGTGTGTGTGTGTGTGTGTGAGCATGTAGTGGTTGTGGATGTGCGTGTGGAGAGAGGTGTTGTTCATGAAGGACCTTGAAGGCTACTGGGGGGAGACAAAAAGTCATTGGAAGATTGGGAGCAGGTAGGTGATAAAAATTCATGTTTAAGAGAATCACTACGGCTGTTGTATTGAGAAAAGACTGTTTAGGACAAGGATGGGGAAATTAAGGAGCCAAATTATAAGCATATTGTAATTAAAAATGTTAGAGGTAGTGACACCCAGTGGATGTGGTACCAAGTCATTCATTTTTAGTTATATCTCAAAGGTAGTATCAAGGGAACTTGCTGATGGATTAGATGAAAGTTGAAATAGAAAGCAAGGAGCCAAAAGTGACTTTAGGTTTTTGACCTGAGCATCTGGAATGTTGAAATTGCACTACCTGATATAGGGAGGACCACAGAAGACGGGCATTTGAAATAATTTAAAATATCTATTAAAATTAATATTGGTCTGGATTCATAGAGAAGGGATATATAAGATGAATGTATTATGAGGCCAATCATGGTTTTAACTTTTTGTATTGAAGATAATAAATATTTTTGAAGAAAACTGAATGTTTCTCATTGCTTTCTGGTTTGGGGTGTTTTGTAAAATTTTACGTCATTTTTAATTTGTTAGATACTATAATGACATGCATTGAAACTATCTGAAGATTCTTTGAAAATTCTTCCCTAGCATGAAACTCATGCAGTTTTACTTTTTCCTTTATTTTCAGTATGAACATAATGAATTTTCAAATATTTAAAATGCTGCTAAAAATGCTTCAAAGTGAGTTTTGATGCAGTAGCTGTATTTTTAAAAATTTGTCATGGACTGTTTTCTTGATAACATGCATTTTGACTGGCAAATCAATAATAAGTGGAACACACTGTCTAAAAGAAGCCTTGAGAATTTAAGCTTTTTAACTTTAAGAAATAATTCTGTTCAGGAACATCTAACCTTATTTTAGTCAGGGCAAGAGGAAAAGAGGGGAGAAAAAGATGAAAAACAGGATTGTTACGTCAGGCCTCGGTGGACTTGAGAGGCCATTAACGATTTAAGGCAATGGTTCACTATCCTTTGAGAGTCACCGCTTTCTTTCTAAGTTTCTTGTAAGCTACCGTCTCTCCTCAGATTGGAAATGCTCTGACATTCAAACTTCTGCTTTTAATTTTAGAAGATTTAGGGAGTCTCAGAGACCTTGATATAAGGGATTTCTACCGTTTAAGAAGCAAAGCTGAAATTCTTCAGGTTGTAGAATTCTTCCCTGGAGTTGTAGCAATATAAAGTCAAAAGAAGAAGGAATGCCAACTAGGAAAATCATTCAAGAGTTTATTATTAATTAGAAAGTGTCCTCCTTTTTGTTATAAAGCTGTGTGAGTGTGTGTGTATATGTGTGTGTGTGTGCGTGTGTGTGTGAGAGAGAGAGAGACAGAGACAGAGAGACAGAGAGACAGAGAATTTGTGCCTAGCCAAACTGATTAATACTTTCCATAAGAGCTTTTTAAATAAAAACAGCAACCAAAGAAGTGGAATCTTCTGCTTCAGAGGATACTTCTTCCACTCTACCCCTGCTCCCACAAAAATTTCTCTTAACATTTATAATGAATAAAATACATATATAGGACAACTTAATGGGCATTTAAAATAATGTCAAAACCAAAAACTTATTAGTAAAAAATCTCACTGATTTTTTTTTCTTTTCATGTCTTCTGCTCACATATTTTGAACATAAAGGGTTTTAAGATGAAAAAAGAACATGTGAAGCTAGCTTAATTATGACTGTGTTCCTTGGGCCATACTTTATAGCAAATGATATCTATTAATTAATAAAATTAATTTTATTTATTTAAAATAAAATCTTAAAGAATATGTATGGAATTTATTCCCCTGATGATGAAAACTTCAGATATTGTAGCATACCAATGAAATTCTGATAGTATTCTTTTTTCTTAAATATAAAATTAAAATGACAGTAGAGATCTAACTAAAATCGTTAAATGCAATAGAATTAAAAATTAGGTCTAAAGCTCTCCTCTTTGCCTACAATTCTGTACAGCATAAGTGGCAAGCTATGGTCTCTAGAGGAAAGAGAAAAGGCATGCTATAGATTATGGAGACAATGATTGCAGTTAAGGATTGAGTTTCTGACATCAACTCTGGCAGAGAGATTGTGTAGCTTCAGCCTGTGCTAGGAATGATTGCGATCCAGACAGAGTACCTCTTAACAATGATTTGTGTTGCAGTTTAGAATCATCTTGTTCCCCTCAATGCCCTGCTAATTGCTTATTTCATGTACTTTAAATTGAATTTTCAAATTCTTCTCTTTTTTGAATTCGCATTTGTTTAGATGTGATGCTTTTATAAAGACTATGAATTCAATATCCAATTTAATTTTTTTCCTGGTACAAAATTTGGAACTAACATTTTATAAGATGAATTCACTGTTTAGAAATAATCTAATATGTGGCCCTGTTGTTGACATAAAAATTCAACATGTTTCCATGGAGGTCCAGTACAAAAAGTGAGTTTATAAAGCAATTGATAATATTTCATAATGAAGTTATTTTATAAGGCATATACATTATCTCTCTTTCAATCACTATGACAACAAAAAATAAAATAACCCCCACCTAACCCTGTGACAGGAGGGCAATAAATTTTTTTTAAAGCAAACACAATTTGATTTTCAAGTTGTTTTGATGTTTCATAACAGTTTGCTAATATTTATAATTTTATGTGCTTCTTTGATCAGATACAAATTTTAGTAGGGAAATAAGCAAACATTCCTAAAAATAAATTATAAACAACTGTGTTTTAGAATACTAAAAGGATTTTTAAAACTTTCAATTCAGCAAAGTTAATATTCTCTCCTAACTGAAATAATGGAAAAACAAAAGTGTAGACGTTTTCATGGTTTGGGGGAAATGGTCTTCACGCCCCCAAGGTCATGTTCCTTAGCAGCCATTGTTGAGATCTGCTTCCACTACAGTCCTGCATGGTAGGCACCATTTTGTCCTCCTCTGAAGGTTCATCGAGACATTGATTACTGTTAACATGTCTCAAGGTGAGTCTCTGTAAAAGATAACCAATAATCAGTGCAGCCTATTTCATTTTTAACTCACTAGCACATCAGATTTAATCTGTCCTTTGAAATCCTTTGTGATTTTTAAGCATAATACACTGTGATATATTTGTAGAAGGAGCTGTGCACAGGTGTCTCTGGATTAATTATTATACAACTTTGACTGTTACGGAGTCATCATTGTCTAACACACCTTTATTTGCAGATGGTTAAAGAAATTGGCCGACATTTACCAAGCGTTGCCAAGAATTCAGGCTCCTTTGAAAAAGCCCATTTGTGAGTTCTGAGTTCAGCTGAGGACTGCAAATATTAATAAGCTTTCGCAAAAGCTTAGTTTTCTTAGGCATGTGTTATTCAGTAACCATTTGGTAAACATGCAAATAGATGGCACAGCTGTGACCCAAATGAACAAAACTGCTAGAGATTTTCCCATTTCAAAATACTAAACAAGCCATAGTATCTGACTGTAAGACATTCATTGTAGAAGAGTGATTATCATAGTAACAAGTAATCTGTGTTACTTGATAAAATGTTCACCATATTTTTGTCTGCATTTTTAAGGATCTTAAAAAATATTAATATTAAAAAAAACAGGGTATGATCATATATATTTATAGTTTTAAATGCTATATTTACACTTTAGTTTCTTCATAATTCCTGTAATTGTGTCATTTTAACTAGTCATTACATGTTTTCTCTTTGGAGTTCCTATGTACATTTGAAATCACAGTTTTAGAAATTTCAGATATATATTTAAAATTGATATGCTTTACACATACTAATTATATATATTTCTGCTCAATTTCATGGGCAATACCTAGGATCATATTATATGAAAAACTTCTCAACCAAAAGAGAAGTATCTGTATGTCTGAGAAATGATTTGCAGGTATTATTTTAAAAATAGCACTTCAGATACTTTTGTTGCAAATTACCAAAATTAAAAGTAAACAAAGGCTTTTCATTTTTTCTTTTTGCTTTTGATTTACATTGAAAATGGGATGAAAATAAATGCAGGGAGTGGGCAATAAAAATGGTAGAGAAACACCAGCTAGACAATTGTAATTTGTTTAGATTAGGAGTAAAAATACCCTGGACTGCACTGTTGTGAGAAAAGATACAATGGGGAATAGGCTTGTAGTGGAAGATGCCTAATAGGAAACAAGCAGGAAATTAAAAGAGCAAGGCTGTTAGATGTGAAGGAGATTTCAAGATTTAGACCTTTGATATTGCTCTTTCAATATATGGAATCAAGCTATTTATACTGGAAAATAAAGAAAAGGAGAAATGGTCAAAGTTAGGCAAGAAGATGGCTGATTTACGCTTATGTTGCCAGAACTTCCACCAACAGCCAGCTTGAACAAAAAGGATTCAGAACAAAAACAATATTTTTTTCCTAAACAGTTCTAGTTAAAATCAACAAAAAATGCATGATTTTTTGTTACTTACCTGAGGTTCTTTGAGTATATGTTCTCTTTCAAAAAAGATCACTTACCATTACATGCTTCTGTTAGATTCTTTTTCAAAAAATATGTAATTTTATATATATCAAGTATTTCACTGCCCATTGAGCTACCCCAGAAAGCTCTGCCACTGTCTTATTCCAATCTGATCACACATCACAGTAGTTGAATGCTTTGATCAATTATCAGTTACTTTAGGTCAAAATGTAGCACAGACTTTGAGATTTTCCTTTAAGGATCATATTGAACATGTGTTGTCATCTACACAAATAATGACAATTTAAAAAAATACTAAGTATTCTTTCTAAAAAAATGCATAAATATTTCCTTTGAAGGAATTCATTATTAGTCAAAACACACTGCTACAAAGATAAAAAACAAATAACCAAGACACTCTGTTTTTTCAATGTAGTGTAGTATAAAACCAGACATTTTAGGCTCAGGTAGACCAAAGTGTGAATTCCTATTCACCCACTTACTACCTGTGAACACTTGGGCAAGCTACCAAATCATTCCGAGGAATCAAATTCTTTGTCAGAAAATACTTAAATTATATCTATAAATGCTTACGAATACTCTTTCCCCTTCGGCTTAAAAAATTTGACCTTCAGTCAACTATCTAACTTTGATCCCTTGGCAACCCAATAAGGGTAAAAATGTTAACTATGTTTCTAGGCAACACTGTATATGGTCAAAATGCTGACTGATAAAGTGTATCTTCATCTGATAAACTGCATGTAAATACCTGATAGACAGCAAAATGTTGGGCTTCGTTATGTGCAAAGACTCTTATAATTTTACATGTTTCATTGGGGTCCTGGAAGCCAGGCCTATGGAGTTGTTGCAGGAGGTATTATCTTCTGTGAGCATAAGGCTATTAGGCCAGGACGGTTTCCACACCTGTCTGATGTGAATCTCATCTCCTTGCACCAGGCTGTCCTCTGTAAAGAAGCTAGCTCCCAGAATGCTGTAAGAACTGATATGGGAACTGCTGCAAGTTCTCCTACTGAGAGAAGTAAGCTGTGGCCTCTGTCCTAGAGTAGTACTATAAGCAGACTTGTGAGAATAAATGTTTAGTTAAGCCTAAAACCCCCTGTTGAGCATTTCATGTACCAGGTGTGGTTGCTTTGAAAACAAACTAAGACACTGTATGTAAATTGCCTTGTACACAAATTTGACTTTTCCAGCTTTTTCAACTTTTTTGTTTGGAATGTCCTTATCTTAAATGTAGTTCTAATCTAAACAATACCCCTTTTATTCTCCTCTTCGTGGCTCCATTTCCCACTTTGTCATAACCATTCAAGCTCAATTATTTCCTCCACTAACAACCTTTAACTAGTTCATCTGAACCAGAAAAATCTCCCTAACTTTCCTTGACTCTCACAGTAAGACATCGGACAAAATAAAATCTTTTATTTACTAGACAATAAACCCCTTAAAACCAAGAACTTGGACATTTTCATTCTTTACAAAAATTCCATACCAGTTTGCTGACTTGAACTGAATACCGATTCATTTTACTACTTACTAAAAAGAGAGTCTCAAATTATACAAATGAAAGATAAAAGGTACAATTTTAAAAAGGTTTTATTGTTATATCACTTAACTGACCACAAAGAAATGCTTAGAAATCATTTTCTATATAAACTTATTGAAAATTACATCTTTAATAATGCATTTGCTTAGTGTTTCAGGTTAAAATAATTACAAATTTTAGGAAGGATATGCTATATCTCCATGCAACCAAAGTATCAGAATAAAAATTAACAAAATTAAATAATTTCAGTGTCCCCAAAACAATCCTTTTTTGGCCATGTTAGTTTTTTATTGATTTTTTTCAGCTCTGAGACAGAATCTATTGTCATCCAGACATGGCTATAGTTAGACTAAAAACAGTTAATATCTCATTATATTTTTCATTAATTATATGTATGCACATATATGCATATATATTTGAATAAAGATAAAATAGGAAAGTACTTATTCATTAGTGATAGGGTAAACACTAGTTACTATTAATATATCCAGTCTCCAAATTAATGAGCAGCTAAGAAGTAAAAGACATGAAAATAACTCCACAGAGAAACAATACATAAAAACTTTTCTTAATCACATTTTAAAGAAGTTTTCAGATTTTAACAATCAAACATAGAAATACTAAAATAAATTTAATAAAATCTACAACACAAACCTTTAAAAATTATTAGAGAATATAATCAGTAGACTTTCCAAAAATATTTCTAAAAACTTCCATTCTTGTATGGTTTCTTAGAAACCATTTTTGCAAAGCGCTATCATTACATGTTTCCGCAGTGGGATGTTTGGAGCCATCAGCTACTTTGTTCACTGAGAGACAAGACTGGGTGATTAAATGAAGAAAAGTGTGGGTCTGTTTGACAAAGAAAATAATGAATAATGACAAAATCAAGTATAAAAGCAGTAATAAATCAATCATCCTGGGCAACATACAATTTCTACTGGATAAGGATGGGAGGCACATGTCACAATACTTGCATCCATGGAGCTGTGAGCCACCTCCTTTAATGGCTTTAATATCAGCTGTATTCAGGAAGGGTAAATGAAGATAAGACTGAGAATATGGAGAGGGGCTTGAGATTAAATGATGAAACATTTTGGGCAAAAGATTATTTTAGACATAAATGATTATCTTCTCAGTATTCACCCTAGTAATAAAATGCTTTTTGGTACTGAATGAGTTATTTTGTGAGTGGATATTCAACACAGTTGACTAGTCCAATTAGGGTCGTTGGCCTTCTCATTCCTTTGCCCTAAACTTGAGTGAACACCAGGGAAGAATCTGGAGGACTATTTGCTTTCATGCTTTGCTTTACTGTGTACAGTATGGTACCCAAATTGCTTCCACTTAGGGTTTCATAGGTCTAACCTCGTAGTTAATGAAGGGAGGGAAAAAGAAAAAGATCAAATCTATTTGGGCTCTTAACTTATTCTAATTCTCTTGACACAATTTTAATTAATTCATTCATTAATTTTTCTGTTTCTTTGCACCAATTTACCACACAGAAGCAGAAGCTCCAGAAAGGCCACAGACCATGGATATCTGTATCAGGAAGCCCAGTGCCTGCCCGGGGAGACACTAAATAAGTTTGTTGATTGAAGCATTTAGTGAAAGGCCAGTGCAGACAATAAATTCTGTTAAAATTAAACTGTATCTCTTGGACAGATTAATGGACACAAATCACTGGATTTACCTTTCCAAGGATTTATCTTCTATAGTAAAATGGTAGATAAGTAACTCGTAAAGATAGGAAAGGTAACATTCTAATATATCATGTCTTTTATCCACAAAATTATACTGTTAACTATATATAGTTTGATTTGTTAAGAAGGCTAGTTCTTTTTTTTTAACCAAACCTGAATTTCCTACCCCTCCCATTCATTTCATCCATTTAAAATTTCTAGCCTATATCATTGTCTGCCCTCGGTGATTTTTCTTCTTGCACTAAACTTTTTTGGTAAGTGTCACATTTACATCAAAGATATCAGTGTTAGTGATTGTGAATTTCATCTGTCATTAAAAAGAAGAATGAATTATAAGGTTTTTCATGATATAAAACAACAAAAAAAATAATTTTGCTTATACTCTGGAAATGTGGCCCCAGAGCATGAATACAATATAAACAATTTTCATAAAAAACACAAGTGTAATATTTTCCTCATGACTGTTTATCACATGAATGACCATGAAAAAAAATTCAAAGGATTTTCATTCCAGGCACTTCTAAAAGCCAAAAAACAGAAGAGAAATTAGAAATCTCAACCCTATTGAGATAAAAATTATTTTTTTATTTAAAAAAATCCACAAAATTATTTAGTGTCTTTGTTTGAAAACAAAGCATGATTTGCTTATGTTTTCTGAGTATTCTGTCTAGAGGAGATAAGAATTACTAATATTTTATGTATTTTCTAGTAATTTTATCTTATATGTATAGTTTCATAATTGAGGCCATCTAATTAAATATCCTTCTTCCATTTATGTTGTAGGCATCTTTTCTATCATTAAAATAATCTAGAAACATACTATTAATAAATAAAAAATTTCTATAAAACAGATTTGCCAAAATTGATTTGATTCGAGGGGGATGTTTTTCCAGTTTAGAGCTATTGTAGATAATGCTATGACAAACATCTCTGAACATCTCTTTCCACATCTCTTTCCACATTGTTTAGAAATGATTCTTAGAAGTGAAATCACAAGATCAAAATGTATGAACAGTTTTACACATATTGGCAAAGTTCTTTACAGAAAATATGTGCAACAATAATTTTGTAATAACAGCAGCAGCAGTAGCTAACATTTCCTGCACTTGCTATATGCCAGTATACCACATGTGTATCAGTCTTACTGTATCTTCACCAGGGTTATGGGTTGCCGTTAAAAACATTCTTGCCATATCAATAGGATAAATAACAAATAAATAAAATAACACACATGAAATGATCTTTATTTATGAATTTTTGATACTTTCTTAAATTAACTTGTTTTCATTTTCATTAACTATCTATATTTCTCCTATGCTATTTATTCTGGATCTTGCATATTTTTATATTGAGTGTACTTTTTTCTATTAAATGCTCTTTATCAATCATGTCATATCTTAGTTATATTTGTTGCAAATGCCTCATTTTTTTTTTTAAGCAACGGGGTCTCCCTACGTTGCCCAGGCTATACTCGAATTCCTGGGCTCAAGCAATCCTCCTGCCTCAGCCTCCTGAGTAGCTACTATGGCATGCACCACAGGGCCAGGCTATGTTAACTCAATTTTAAAGGCACTGTGACATGCAAGCCAACATGAAGCAACTGTTAAATGTCTTTTCCTTTAGCTTTATTTGAAATATTGACGAGAAAATAGAGTAATATGAACCTTAAGCTAGCATTGGTTTTTATTTATAACATAGCATTACTTAATTGTTCTCTAAAATGTAAAACATAAGGATGTCCTGGGATGCACAAAATTTTAATCATACTATTTTAGGATTCACAAGAAAAAATTAATAATTCCTGCCTTTAAACATATTTGTATGTTTTACTAAGGCAAAATGTGTCATGAAGTAGCTCTAAATCTACCCTTCCAAAGATACAATTTCTACTTTAAGCCAACTGGAGTCAGGCTAGGGAAGCAATTTTGTTGACAAAATAAGAACTGTAATATTATAAAATTAAATCATACCTTTGTAATAAAAAGCACTAAGTAAAAAAGAAGATATTTTAATGAACAAATAGAACTGATTGGAAAGTTGATTTAAAAACCAACCCAGTCTCAAAGGTTTCAGTTTAAAATGTGGCATACTAAAAGTTTAAAACAAAATTCATTGGGCCGGGCACGGTGGCTCACACCTGTGAGAGACTGAAGCTGGTGGAGGTCAAGGTCAGGAGTTCGAGACCAGCATGAGCAAGAGCAAGACCCTGTCTCTACTATAAATAGAAAGAAAATAGCCAAACAACTGAAAATAGAAAAAATTAGCCAGGCATGGGGGCGCATGCCCATAGTCCCAGCTACTCGGGAGGCTGAGGCAGGCGGATCGCTTGAGCCCAGGAGTGTGAGGTTGTTGTGAGCTAGGCTGAAGCCACGGCACTCTAGCCCGGGCAACAGAGTGAGACTCGGTCTCAAAAAAAAAAAAAAAAAAAAAATTCCATCAATTGTGTTATTATAATACATATAAGAATAAACAAAATAAGAATAAACTTAGACTATTATAGACATTTAATTTAATAGCAAAAATAATAACATTCCCCCACTGACGAAGTACAGAATAGCAAATTTTAAAAATTAATATAACAAAGTTGCCATTCAACATGTTAATTGATCTCCTGACAATGTAATCTATGCATTCAATGGAATATAATAGAATTATTCTAAAAATTAAGTGTAAATGTTTAACAAACGGAACTACAAATGTGATGCTAATCTATTGAAATTCTTATTCAATAGTTAATTCTAATGAGAAATCACAGCTACAGGTTAATGGGAAGATGGAAAGGAAATATCTGTCTAATGTATGCAACCTTCAAAAGGTAAATTGAGCTGCTATTTTTATTAGGAATGCTACACAGGGAAATGGTTGGGTTGCATTTATAGATCACTTACCTTGAGATTATAATCCCATTTTCCTGCTCTCTGGTAAAGGTAAATAAAAGGATGGGGGATAAATAGAGTCTAAATATAAGCTTCTATGATTTCAGTAACTATCAATCCAACACATTTTAGCTACTGAAAAAATTTCTTATATTGTGATTCTGGAAAGCATTTGATACTGATGGATACAGAATTCACAACAAGTATTTTCTAAGTCAACTTGCTCAGTCACATGAAAAATAAGACTTATTTTTAGCATCATACTTTGCTCCCTTTTTTTTCTTTGTTGCATAGTGTTTGTTGAACATTAAGTGTTCTGATCTAAAATTAGATTCTCACACTGTATGTAGCTGCCTGGATGTTCAAAAAGAAATGTGATTATGTGCACATATTGCAGAAAAAATGTAAATTTCAAATCCATTGGAACATAATTGTGATGTTCAAACAGAATATAAGAAAATTTGAATAAAATAAAATGAATGGATGACAGACTTTTATAAAAATAATTTTTAAAATGTCTCAGTGAGATGAAGTTTAGATTCTTTTCCCTTTTTGTTTAACTCTGTGGCAATAAGCCTTTCATGGTCTGGAAGTGTTTGGGTAATTTATTCAAGAAATTCTAGATCAGGTGGGTATCCTACAATTTTGCTAATGATGCTCAGGTTGCCCCCAAACCATACAGGTTAGGCTAGGTATTAAGTGAAAGTGAATTAAATTCATGGTTATTTAAGAATTATTTAGTAAGGAAAGTGGAAAACTCTATATTTAAATCAAAGTTGAACGAGGATACATATTTATTACCAATATGTGCTTAGCTTCATTCAACTAACAGGAGAAGCAATTAGACATTAATTATATTATTAATATGTGTAGCTAAAGTTTGTAACTAATTAGGCCATAATGACAAAGTAGTTTTATGACTGCCTGTTTATCTAAATAGATCATATTTATTGTGGAACATATTTCCCATTATTAAGAAAAGGAGAAATTCTATGTGAATAAAATTTGGTACAGCAAAAATTGATAGAATTTAATTATTTCATTTGCAATACTGTACATTTAGATTATTAGACCATCACTATTGAAAGCATCGGATTATTAATGTTTACAGTTTTTCAATTACCTCAAAAGGCAATGTAGTATAGTAGAAAAATTGCCAGATTTAGTCACAGAAACCTGGGTATGCAAACCTAAACAAGACATTTGCTCTGTTTCAGTTTACTAGTGTGAAAAATAGAGAATGACAATATTTATCTGAAAAGACTATTGTAAGAATTGCATGAGAAAACAGACACAATTATAGATATGCTCTTAACTTTATTCCCTTCTCTTTTCCTCCACTCACCTAAGAAGTAAACAAAACCAAAGCAGCAGAATAAATTCCATGTTTTGAGGCATCACGACACTGGTTCCATTTTTCTCTGGATATTCCAACAATTCTGCTCCTATTTATGACTTTCTTTTTTAGGATTGAAAGGAATATGGGGAGATAAGGTGATGGAATATTTCAGCTGCTCACACTGTGAGATCACAATTGTACTGATAACTAGCTTTCTTTAAATACTTTATTAGGACCCGAATCCTAGCTCTGCTGCTAGCAGGGCAATCTTTGAGCTTTAGTTCCTTCTGATAAAGGCGGAAAGAAGAGAACTTTAAGGTGTGTTTCAGTTCTGTAATTCTGTGAACTCTACCAATTTCTATTCTGCCTTGAACCTGTACCACCTCAGAGGTTTTTCAAAGAATAATTTTGCCCTGGCTAACAAAAGAGAAAGAATTGAATTAAAGAAGTAAGTAGCATTCATCTACTTTCTACTAGTTGGAATCTGAGAAGAATAGAGTCACTGAGCAATTATTCCTCTTTCCCATCTCAGCACCTCTTATCCTTTTGCTCTTTTTTCCTCTCCCTATTCTTCTCTGGAAGATGTACCACTTTCCAAAGTATATTCATGACTTCCTAAATTTGCAATATTTTTCATCAGCGTATAAAAAGACTATGGAAGACATATATAGATGTTTGACCACTGTCTAGATCTGTCCTTCTCAAACTTAAATGTGTATATGAATGACCTGAAGATTTTGTGAAAATACTCACTTGGATTTAGTGTGTTTAGTGTGGTGTCTCAGATTCTGCATTTATAACACATTCCCAGGTGATGCTTTCAGTCCTAGAATCACCCTTTGGGTAGCGACTGTTGGAACCCTTCTGTGGACTACAAGGATCCTAAATGTAAAACTTAAAAGAAAATCATTGAAAGTAAATACTATATTTCAATTTTGTTAAAAATTATCTCCTTTTTAATGACCTTCTCATGAATAAAATCACATTTCAAAGCTGAAATTTCCAGAAAGGCAATATATTGTTCCTACAATTGTTCTATTCTCATGTGATTTCTCTACATTATGATTTACACATTTAAAATTTGGCAAAGTGGTGTCATTAGACAATTTGAGCATCACTACTTAATTTTGAAAACATAAACATATAGGAGAACCCATTAAATTATGCTATGTAATTATTAAGATGATCAGATTATTTCAAATAAAAATTTCTCAATACGTATGGCATTTTATAGGCTTTTTTGTGTGTATTTCAAAACCAAAGTTAATATGACACAAAATAGTACAGTGCTCTAAAATACTACAACTAGTCATCCAAGGGGTAAATTTGCAAAAACTATTTCTTTATCTTAGGTGGGCTACCTATTTTTTATTTCACTTTTCTTTGAAAATTCCTTAATATTCAATAACCTTGCTACTAGCTGACAGAAAATATAAACAAAAATACAGACCTAATTACCAACAGTAGTTATTTTGGAAATGAAGGAATTTGAGTTATGATTATAAAAGCCATATTCACTCAAGAATCTTAGAAGAGTTTAGAGATGAGAAGTGGTGTTCTGAAATTCAACACTGCTTCATCTTATTAAAAAGTGTACAATCATTCCCCTTTCTTTATAAATATATGCTAGAATTCCTTATTTTTAGCACAAGCCTGAAAAGGTCCTGACTTCCCGGTAGAAACTAAACAGTAACAACAACAACAACAAATTTTATTTAAAAATAAATACTACTTGTAGGATTTCTTCCTTATCTGTACATTTATATGCATTGTTCCTCACAGAAGACAGACAGCAAGCTGAATAAGGGTCCAGATTTGCCTACAAGTATTTAGTAGAGGAAATGTCTTCTGGAGGTTTAAAATAAAGAATGGTGCCAATAGATAATAGTTGAAGACAAAAAAATGGTGGTCAGACAAGGAGAATACGATATTGAAAAGGCAAAAGAGTGTTAATAGAACACATTGGTGCAACAAAGGAAGGATTCAAGGTGTTTGTCCTCAATTATGTACCACAAGATTTTGTGTCCTAAGAGCCTCATGACATTGTATAAATTTTAGGATCAAAATTAACCCTACATAACTAGTTTCAAATCCTATAAGCATTCAGCAAGTTTGCCTGAAATCATGCAATCACAAAACACGTAAACTAAAATGACATTCAAAAAGTTAAAAAAATTATCTCGTTAAAATATCAACAATATCAAAATCTCTGTAGACTGATTTTTAAAATGTTATTCTTGAAGAGTATTTTAGGCTTACGTGGAACACTGCATCTGTGAGACTCATTTACTTCTATTGTATTATTTATCATGTAAAAATAAAGTTCAGTTCTTCTTTTAAATAAACCACTCATCATTTAATAATGAAAATGGGAAATATAACATAGACAACCAATTCATTTTGTTAAGCAAAGAGAGCTGAAAGAAATAAAGCTGTTTTCAAGAGGCAGCTGCCTTATGCAGAGGAAAATATTTCTTTTTTATTAGCTCCATCTGATGGCTGATCTGGTTTTTACACACTGCCTGGCGATAAATTCTCAACAGTAATTTTGTTTTTCTCTTTCTCTCCTCTATCAGAAAGGTGTGCTATATTGAGAAAAGGCTGCTTATCTGATTATATGACTAGTTTATTGCATTCTGAAAAGTATTTATAATTATGCATAGTAAAGAATTATTTATAATATTCTTTACAATAGTAAAGAAATCTTGTTAATCTTGTCATTTTTTTCTGTTTTAGGTCTAGAAGCATAAATATCAGTGATCGCAGTGGTAGAAAATTTGAAATTTGAAAATATGAACATATTGTCAATATCATCCTGTGTGCACATCTTCATATTAATATATAACTCTCTGATAAGTTTAGCTTGCCCCTTGCCTAATTTATGTTGGGCATGTACATAGACACAAATTTTAACACAAAAAAATGATTTTATATTCCTCATTCATATTTTACACTAATGGACCAGTTTGGTAAAAACCTATTTATATGATATGCCATTCTAATTTTATCAGAGATGAGCATGCACACTTGAAAATTCAATTCTGCCAATGGAAAAAAATATCAGGATTTAAATGTTTTAAAAATACATAACTGAGCATATGCATAAATAATACATAAATTAAGAAAAATACTATACCTCAGCATCATATTCCCATAATTGATTTCCTCTCATGTGGTGGCATTTTAACATGATTACAGGTCCATTGAGTCTAGAAACATCCAAGCACAAGTCATCGGTTCGGATTTCTTTGTCAGCCGTGTAAGAAAATACCTGAAAATATAAAATTCAGCTAATAATCTAGTTTTTTAAAAGTCACAGTATTGCAGATCTATCAGTGGAAGACTTCATATCATGTAAACTTGTGTTTTCAAATCATTGTTACTGTGTGATCTTGACAAAGGTAGTTCATTTCTGAGTCTTTTTCCTCAAATGCTAAATAAGGACAATGAAATCTGTTTTGCAGGGTTTTGGTAAAGGCTCAATGTAACAAACAGAACTATTAAATGCTCATCATTTGCTGGCACTGTATTTCTGCATGATACTTTTGTTATAAAGCTCATAATAAGTTAAATAAAATAAAGTTTGTAAAATGCCTGGAGCTTAATAAAAGAGAGTTCTTGTTCTTACCATCTTATGACCAAGTCCCCAACTCTAGAGATAATGTTTTTTTTATATATAGAAGTTTAAATCTCTCTTTCTGTAACATAAATATGTCATATAAATTTTATAAAATGTCAGTGGGTTTCTGAAGGTTGTAGAATTATCTTCTCTAGAGATCTCATTAAAGGGAGGCTCTATACTTAACTCTCTCTAGTAAGGATTTGCAAGGCTTGACTACATCAATTCCTCTCAAAATAGCCAAGAATTGTCAAAGTAGATTGTGGACTCATTCTTAGAGAATTCAAATTGAAACTATAATAATCTTTATTATTTTGTTCCTGGTGCAAATAATTTATTTATAACATTGATTATTAAAGTTTCATGAGGGTTATTAAGTACATGATCATAAAATACATTTTCTTCTTTGGGCTATGATAAATATGGTTCACTATTCTGTGTGTTTTTCTTTTTTCCTTGCAATGTCAAAAAGGAACATAATACCAAAGGTTTTTTCAGGGTCTTTTTGTTTCCCAAAGACATGTGATAAAATCTGAGGAAGTCAGCTTTACAAATAACATAAACTCTGAGCCCTGGTCTGTAAGCTGAACAAGTTGGAAAGGTTGCCTCTGCAGCACTGCTACTCAGGACTTCTATGAACATCACAAAAAGTGGTGAAAGGAAGTTGCAAAGTCAGTGATGGAACCCAAGTATCCTCTTAGGACAACCTCTTAACAGGAAATTCTTCACAAAAGGTATCCATGCCACTCAACAATATAAAATTTTGAGAGTTATGTGAAGTTCATTTATTAATAATTCAATTATATAAAATATATTATAGATTTCATATTCAGAAATAACAAATAAATTTTCCATTTTTATTATTTTCATGTTTTTCATTTGTCATACTTTTAATGAAAAATATCCAGTAACTAAAAGAGGAATAAAAAAAAAAAACCATCAAAAATAAGTATTTGTATCCTCCCATAGTATTTTTGAGAACACAATCACAAACTTATTTAATTATTAATAAATAACTGAATCTGGCAGTGAATCTTAAATTAAGGGAGAGAAATTTCCAGAGAAATTTATTTTGCCTATTATAGGGTTATTTGAATAGCGAAGGATAATCTTCCACATTAAAATTGCTTCCTTACAGTTGTGTACAAATGCCTGTGTAAAAATAGACACCGAACATCTACATTCAGCATTACTTTTCTGTAATAAGTTCTGTATAATAATGGCTTGAATAAAGATTCTCCTCAGGTCTCTTAAGATAGTTTGAAAACTATACCTGTTGGAAGCTCTAGAGAGCAGTCTACTACAGTCTTTATTCTTCAATCTCTAATTTAGATTTATTTTTTGGTCAATTAGTAGATATCTTAAGTAATTTACATTCAAGAAAGATATATTTATAGAATGCTTTCTGAGCCTACATATGTGTATATGAGATTATATATTTTTGCCCTTTCTACTTGTAACAAAGATTAATTGATGTTAAAATGCTTGGCCCACAAGTAGTTTTTCTTGGAAAAAAAATATCTGTAGATAATGCTTCATTATTTTCTGGCATTAATATAAAATCAAGATTAATTTGCTTTTTGTACCTGAGAAAAATCTCATTTTTATGCTTGATTGTTTCCAGGATGCTTTTTATTCTTTATAATAATAAAAAAATCAGTGCATGTCAGTATATACATAACCTTTTTGATTTTATCTGAGAATTATTAGGTTTGACATTAATTATTTATCCTTTATATCTATTATGTTTTAACCCATAATTATTCTTTTTGTGCTTCTTCATATCTACTACTGTCAAAGGTTCATGGAACTCATTTTGGATATACTGATCATTACATGCAAAATACTTTGCAGAGATCCTAGCAAATAGAAAGAATTTAGTAACTGATATTTAGAGTTATTATTCCCAGTCCCGGAGCCAATCCCAGGTTGCAGAGTTATATGTGAATTCTTGCTTTGATGATCTACCCAGTAACCCCAAAGAATTTTAGGACAGGAGCCCAGTATTTGTTGCTCTTATCTCTCTGTGTCCATTCCTTGGCTACTACATAAAGTCCTGAGGGAGAAGTTACAATACCAAATGACAGATTTTCCTAATATCTTCAGCATAGTACTAGCTCTACATATTGTGACACTCTAGAATTATTACCCCTGAGTTTCTTTATGATTTGGGGGAAAACTTCAAATTTCTTGCTGGATTTCCTAGGAAGTAGCTACTCTACATGCTGCTGCCTGCTACCTGTCTCAATACCCCACACAGACTGTCTCAGGTGGTATGTGTAATGTGTAATCCATTCTCCTTCGTTGTAGTTAAAATCTTCATGCCTGACCATAACGTAAGATAAAGTATTTCAAACCTGAAAGCCTACAAAGCACTTTATCTTAAACAATCACACATGTTGATAACCACTTTATACAAAATTGATTCCTTCATTAGTAAAATCTTATTGCACATTCTCTTACAAAAAATGAAAACTATTCTTTCACCTTTTCTAGTTATCACCCAAATTGCTTTATCATTGGTTACCAATACTTATTCTTACTAAAGCAGAATTGAGTTAGAGAAACCATAGACTTAGCATGTTTTTAGTTACTCCAATGCCAGATTGGCTTTAATGACAATTAATTAATTCAAAGTCTAATCTCTTTAATTAAGCTAAGATGACTAGAAGCAGAGTAAAACGATCAATCTCTGTGTCCTTCCTTCCAATATACAAGAGGAGATGGGGAGGAAGATAACAATAATTGAACACCTACCTGTGTAAGAGACTGTGTGATATGCTTCATATATATTATATTAAATAAATTTATCTTTTTGTTTTATTGTGCATTCATCCTATGAATGTATAACAACTTACAGTATTGCAAAGCATATAGAGGTCTTTACATAAATGACATGGATTTAATAGTTTATGGTACTTTGGAAATTTTGTGTTTTACAGCTTATGTTGCCTAAGCACGTAAAAATTCTGAGCTATCTAGTAATATACATGTTCTTATGTAGTCTGTCAGTCAAGCTAGGTCTACAAGCAACTACTAAAAAGGATATTTTTCTTGGTTCTTTTAATTTCAGCTATGTTATAAGACAGTGATGGAGACAGAGGTGATGGAACCTATGCTCCATTTTGTGGATCTTATTAATATTTATGCCTTCCAAAACTACTCTGATCACTGTAACAACTCGGTTTTTATTGTCTCCTATTGTATTAGTTTACTAGGGTTGCCATAACAATGCTGGATGTGGTGGCTTAAACAACAGAAATTTATTTCCTAACAGTTACGGAGGTTAGTCCAAGATGAAGATGTCACTAGGGTTGGTTTCTTCTGAGGCCTCTTTGCTTGGTTTGAAGATGGCTGTCTTCTCCCTGTGCCTTCACATGGTGTCACCTCTGTGCCTGTCTGTGTCCTGATTTCTGTTTCTTAAAGGACACAGTCATATTAGAGTAGGGCCCACATAATGATTTCATTTCACTGTATCCTCTTTAAAGATCTTATCTATAAATATAGTCATATTCTGAGTTACTGGGGGGATAGGACATGAGCGCATGAATTGGAAAATTCACAGTTTAGCTGATTACATCTATTAATCTTTTAAAATGTATTGAAAAAGACAATATAACTTTTCTTCCTCCTAAGTGAAAACCATTTTGTGCATGACTTTTTGGCTCTCTAGGTTGCCTTGGGATTTAGTTGAGGAATTAGAATGTGCTGTTTTGTATTATTTATCAAAACTCTAAATGTAATGCAATATTAAATCTTCTCCCCTTCTTGAAATTGGACCTGCTTTATGTTGGCAGTCTACAGTAGAAAAGGCTATCTTTGACTTCTCTATTTCACTGTCTTAAGCTTCTGTTTTTACTTATCACACCTGCCTACTCCCCAATTCCCCCAGGCTGCTAATCAATACTTTACTCTTCAAAGATAGTAAAGCTATAGGAAAGGTCTTACTTGAATTGTTTCTTTATAACTTCCTCTTGTTCTCTGGCCTGGCAGAAATTTAAATCTCTCTGTCCTCAGAGTATTTGTGGTTTTGTGGAGATTCCTATCCCTGAGCTCATCTCACTGCAGCGCTAATGAAGAGAACAATGCATATTTTATAAGTGAGGTACTTTTTGTGACTTGACAAACTCTGGGAGGCAAGCTGACCATAGACAGTGCAGTTAGTTCCCTTAATCTATTTAATAGTTGTCACAAACCAGCTTTATCATGCAAGTCAGGTCACAGCCCACCACACTCTACAAGTGCAAAAAGCACATAGCAAGCTCTCAAAGTGGTGTCCTACATAATTTGCAGGGCCCAGTGCAAAGTGGAAATGCAAGAAATATTGTTAAAAAAATTATTGAAAATTTCAAAATTATAGGGCCCTTCATGATTGCATGGGTTGCACACCCAAGAAGCCATCCCTTCCTTGAATGCTTCCTTCTCTTACTGGAAGATAGAACCCCAACCCCTCCTCTCTAGAGGAAGGGAAACTACTCTCTCCATAGAAAATCTTAAAATTTTCTCCATATTCTTGTACCTCCCATTATGGGTTGAATTGAGTCCTCCAGAATGATATATTGAAGTCCTAACCACCAGTATCTCAGATTGTGAACTTTTTGGGAAATAATTTTTATTATGAGGTCATAATAGTGTAGGGTGGAGCATTAATCCAAAATGAATAGTGTCATAAAAAGAGAACAGAAACATACAGAGAAAAGACAGCCATGTGATCACAAAGGCAGAGACTGGAGTGGTGCATCTACAAGCCATGGGACACCAAGGATTGCTGGCAAACACTAGGAGCTGGAAGAGGCAAGGAATGATTCTCCCCTTAGACTTCAGAAGAAGTCAGACTTCTAGCCTCCAGAAATGTGGAACAGTAAATTTGCATTGTTTTAAGCCACCCAATTTGTGAGACTTTGTCATGGCAGCCCCAGGAAATGAATAGACCTCCTTTTACTCCTTATGCTGGTTGGATGGTCTTGAAGTCATGAAAACAATTTTCTAAATTATCATTGCAAATTTTGCATAAGGAAGTCTGATTTTAGATTTCATGTTTATTGTATCTTGGTGTCTGGGCTGAAAATTCTAACATCCAGTTGTGTTTTCCAAAAGCATCAGATCAATCATTTTTGTAATAATTTTCTATTTAGGTATAGCTTCATAAAATGGTTCTTTACTATCATAAGGTGATTTATCTGATTCTATGTATACTTTACTGAGGTCATACTGATTTCTCTTAATTGATACTGTACTCAAACGTGTACTATATATAATTCCTTTCAATTTCAGTATTTTTCTTTTCAGAGATGGCAAGTATTTTTCCTTATTTCAACTATGTATATGATTTGCTCTGGAATTTTCTTTTTTGGAAGTAAGCCCAAAGCAGTTTTACGATTCTTCAAATATCTAAAATTAAAACATCATTAAATGATTTTTAAGAATGTTTGCAAAAATGATATAAACTATTCCTCATTAAACTTATACTTTATTTTAAAAGTATTTCAAAGATTATTGTTGGTATTTTGACCTCCTCCCATGAATGAAGAAAGTTATTAATGGCACCTAGAATGGTGAATTCTTTCCAGAAGGATTTCAATTTATTTTGCCCACATCTATCAGAGAAATCACTATCTGTGGAAGCTACAGCCTTATAAAATGTATTTCTTAAAGAATAAGACTTGAAATTCTAAATTACTCCTTGACTCAGGGGCTATAGAATTGATGTTGAATTAGCAAGGATAAAAGCAACATTAATCTCCTTCTACATATTCATCGGAGTTTTTGTGTGACCAGGTACATTGTTAGTGAGCAATAATATTTTCAAAGGAATCTTTTCTTCTGAGCAGCAGGTCTCAAAAGTGGGCTTAAAATATTCAGTACATCATGCTGTAAACAGATGTGCTGTCTTCCAGGCTTTGTTTCTCCATCAATAGAGCATAGGCAGAATAGGTTTAGCATAATTTAAGTGCCCTAGGATTTTCAGAATGGTAAATGAGCACTGGCTTTAACTCAAAGTCACCAGCTACATTAGTCTCTAACAAAAGAGGCAGCCTGTCCTTTAATTTTTGAAGCCAGGCATTGACTTTTCTTTTCCAGCTATGAAAGTCCTAGACAACACCTTTCAATATAAGGCTATGTACTCTACATTGAAAACCTTTTGTTTAATGTAGCCATGTTCATCAACGATATTAGCTAGATCTTCTGAATAACTTATGGCAACTTCTACATTGGCACTTGCTGCTTCACCTTGAACTTTTATGTTTTGGAGGTCACTGTTTTCTTTAAACCTCATGAACCAACCTCTGCTAGTTTCAAATTTTTCTTCTGCAACTTCCTCACCTTTCTCAGCCTTCACAGAGAGTTAGGGTCTTGTTCTGGATTAGGCTTTGGCTTAAAAGAATATTGTGGCTGATTTGATCTTTAATCCAGACCACTAAAACTTTCTCCATATCAGCAATAAAGCTGTTTTACTTTCTTATTACTTGTGTGTTAACTGGAGTAACACATATAATTTCCTTCAAGAACTTTTCCTTTGCCTCTACAACTTGGCTAACTGTTTCAGCCTATCTTGGCTTTTGACATGTCATCCTCACTAAGCATAATCATTTCTTGCTTTTGATTTAAAGTGAGAGATGTGTGATTCTGTCTTTCACTTGAAAACTTAGAGGCCATTATAGGGTTATTAATTGCCCTAATTCCAATATTGTTGTGTCTCAGGGAATAGAGAGACCTGAGAAGAGTGATAGAGAGATGGGGGAATGGTCAGTCTGAGAACACACATGATATTTATTGATTAAGTCGGCTGTCTTATTGGGTGTGGCTCATGGTGCCCTCAATCAATTACAATAATAGCACCAAAAATCATTGGTCATAGATCACCATAAAAGACATAATAATGATAAAAAAGTTTGAAATATTATGAGAATTAATAAAATGGGACAAAAAGACCTGAAGTGAGCACCAGCTGTTGGAAAAATGCACCGACAGACTTGTTCCATGCAGAATTGCCACAAATTTAAATTTGTAAAAAATGCAATATCTGTGAGGTGCAATAATGTGAAGTGCAATAAAGCAAAGAGTAAAAAACAAGATATGCCTGTGTGTATGTATATTCATTTGTTTTGTTTTATTACTTTTTATTAAGGTATAGTTTACAAATAAATATATATATATATTCTGTGTATATTCAAAATATCTATAATTATATTTGATTTATAGATTTTGACTTTCCTATAGTTCTGATTTATAAAATACTTTTCTTGTTGAGTTTCTTCAAGACGATATTTACTGTAAAAGTTCACAGTTTGAAGGGTTTCTGTATACTAAATTATGCCAACTCCTTCACTTTTTAAATGAAACTGAAGCCAAAAATGTTATAGGATTCACCCAATATGCCCAAGCTGTTTAGTAACAGAGGTCTCTCTAGACCCCAAGCTCAACTCTGTGCCACTGTTCTTCCACGTGATTATATTAATACCCTTTACACACCCATCATTTAGTCATTTAGGACCTTTGAGTCTCTGGGAGATCCCTTTAGGTATTTCAAATGCAGTCAATTTGAGAATCTGTCAAAAACAATCCAAAGGGATGACTTATAAGAAAATAAGTACATCATAATAGTTTTCTCCCCTTTTTATGTAAAAATATATTGCAAAATTTGTACTGAAATAAAATGAAAAATTATTTAGCAACAAAAATTAGACCTTTAGTGATGTGATTTAATTTTTTAAAATGTTCTCTCTCTCTCTCTCTCTCTCTCTCCCTCATATGTCACACCATCCTGAAGTCAGCATGGAGAATGCATAGATGGAATTGAATTCATCAGTGGAGCTGCCAAACACAGACTTTTGTTCCCAGACAGTACATTTTCTATGTCTTAATTGACTTTAGGCTGTTAACTTAGTGGTTTGTGCAGAGAAGGGTAAGAAGTAGGTAGCTTCTGGCTGTGTACCCTTAACTTACTCTTACACACCTAGATAATATCTACGATCTTTACAGCTTTCACGCTCTCAAATTCTATTGTTAACAACAGGATGTGGGTGTGTATCTCATGTTCAATATTCTCATCCTATTGTCAACATCATCTGTGAAGCATTAAATTTTCCCCTTTCACCTCAGTATAACTGTATATAACAATCTGATACTTTTCAATTTGTGCTCAGCAAGTCATCTCATTCTTCCATCTCTGACTGTTGTTTTGTGCTGATCACATCACTAGGACTATTCTTTGCACTCCATTTCACCAAGGAAAAGACTATCCAATATACTTAAAGTATTAGAACATTTTTCACTTTTTCATTTAGCCCCTTGTAACAACTTTTACCCAGATAGCTTGCCTGCATTGAACTGTAGGTAGCTATCACCTCTGTATGTCTTTGGAGCAGGATAACACGAAAACAATGGGCTTTGGAAAATTACACAGGCCTGGGTTTGAAAGCCATTACCCATCAGAACCAGAGGTACTGGAAGGCTTTTCAAAATCTTGAATTCCTCGTCTGAGAAAAGGCATAAATATGCCTCTTGTTTCATGGGCTATTTTAGAGACCAAATAGGGCAATTCATGTAAGCTCTAAACATGGTGCCTGTCTCAAGTAATGTCTGAATATTAGTGATTCTCTGTGCAACATTCATGTATAAAATCTACATTTGACTACATTCTGCCTCATCTTTTCCCATTGATGTTTCGTGTTTTGTTTTTTTTTAAAACCTTGTTGACCAGTAACAATGCTAAGAATATATTTTGAATCCTTATGGAAACTCTTCTAGGAAGAGAGTAGTGTCCAATAATTACTTATTGAATTGAAATGAAAACAATTTGTCTTTGAAATTCTCTAGTTCCTTTGTGGAAAACAGAGCAAGATTGTAAGATAATACAATAAGCTGTATGTGCTAATACAATAACAAAATGTGACCGACATTTCTATTTTCTTTTTACTTCATTGTTAAATCCTC
This sequence comes from Avahi laniger, assembly GCA_963575035.1. Lineage (NCBI taxonomy): Eukaryota > Metazoa > Chordata > Mammalia > Primates > Indriidae > Avahi > Avahi laniger. The sequence goes on along the minus strand of CAUYSK010011247.1, from coordinate 19,955 downwards.
CTATTTTAAACATTACCGATGTTAAAATTTAAGTATTTTTAATACTTGACTCTGCCCTGAAGGGTTTTAAAGGAAGTCTACAATTCATGAAATCTAATATATAAACATTATGCTCCACATACTCATATTTTACTATTGCAGTATTGAAGAATATAAATTGCAAATTTAAGCAATTTATTGCAATTGGGAATCCCTTCCAAAATATTTCCCACCAGACATGCTTGAGTTTGCAGATGCTGCTTTCTATGTGACTGTGCTACAATTTGTAGGTGGTTCAAGGCTCCCATGCCCTGATGTACGTGCCCTAACAGCGGTTCCCGACCTTTTTGCCACCAGGGACTATTTTCATGGAAGACAATTTTTCCACAGACCGAGAAGGAAGAAGATGGTTTTAGGATGATTCCAGTGCATTATATTTATTATTCACTTTATTTCTATTATTATTATATTGTAATATATAATGAAATAATTATACAATTAACCATAGGTTGGGGTCTTCTGCTATAAAACCTCATTCCCTTGAGTGTGGGGCAGACTGGGAAGACGACAGGACAGCCACTTCAGGATTATGTTATGTCATGTAAGATATGATATACAACCTCAGATAAGAAACTGAAGAGAGAGATTCTCCTGCTGGCCTTGAGGATGAAAACTGCCATGTTTTGGAGAGGGCCACGTGGCAGGAAACTGAGACTTGCCTCTAGCTGCTGAGAACAACCACTGGCAGAGAGCCAAGAAACAAACAAACAAAGATGGGGAGTTTGCCCAAGGAACTCAATACTACCAACAACCAGGGAGCCCAGATGATGACCCTGAGCCTCAGACGAGATCACAGCTTTGGATGACACCTGGATTTCAGCTGCATTCAACCCTGAGCAGAGAACCCAGCCAGGTTGTGCCTGAATTTCTCCTACAGAACTGCGAGATAATAATTTTGTGTTGTTTTAAGCCACTAAATTTGTAGTAATTTGTTATGTAACAATAGAAAACTAGTATGAGGACCATCAGGAAAAAGGAAACATGCAAAAACTAGAATTGTTCTCATCATGTGGAATACCTCTCATGGCCTGTTTCCATTATTCTTTTATTCTTTTAATGATTCATTCACCTATTTGCTCAACAGGTACTTTTGAGTGTGTTGAAGGTGTGAGGCAACAGTTCTGCAAGAGTTTCTCCCACTATTCCAACCTGCCTTGAGCTCTGTTCTCTGTGTTCTCATTGTAGTGATTTTCTGTAACAATTTATCTTTCCCTTGATGGTCTTCTTTCCTATGTCTTCCTGATTATATCATTCCTTAAATACTTACTCTATGAAGAATCAGCCCTCAGACATGCAAAATGCAAGGGAAGAAGAGTGAACTACTGGATGAGATATTTCCTTCAGCCATGTGCAACCTGCATACATGGGTTCCCTTTATAACTATCGGTCTTTGAGGTTCTTACTGATTTATGCCTATAAATGCAAAATAGACATAACAGCAATAATATATGTCACTCACACGACATCTATATAAGCTATTGCATATGCTTTAGTGTTTGTTTTATTAACTGCAAATTAATGGTAAAAAGCTTTTTGATATCCTATCTGAATATCTTTTGCTGGGATTTTGTAACATTCCATACCTTTTAAAAGCTTTTTACTTATATCATTTGTCACATCCTAAAACTCTGGTATATGGTACATAATTAGATAAAAATTATTAAATATACAAAAAGTCTGAAAGGGAAATGATAATGTCCTAGATGGCATAAAGATGCACATTTTGTATAACATGCAACCACCTCTTATCTGCAAAGGTAACAATCTTTAGTTTAAAGTAAACAAAGTATTGAAAATTAACCTCCCAATTTGTTACCACAACATTTGCATTGGGTGCAAATAATACTAAATTTTTCTAGATGGTTTCAAGCTTAAGAAATCTTGTTTACTTATGGCATTCAGTATCACTGCAAACTAAGAGCAGAGTCTATTTAGTTTGAGTTCCTCCAAAAACAAACACTGAGACAAGGATTTAAGTACCAGCAGTACTTGTACTTGAGATGATCCCAGGAAAGACCAGTATGGGCTTAGGGAAGGGAAAAAGGAGAGGAAAGTTTAAATTATCAAATTATTTACACTGTGGGTCACTAGAGCTTAATTCTCCAGCAACCAATGTAGAACAAACACCTCAGAGGCAGTCCCCTCAAAGAGCAAAGGAACCAGGATATTTATACATCATCTCCCCTACCTTTTGCTTAGGGTAAACTTCCAGGGAGTATAATTTATTAATTCCCTAAGTGTGAGCAGGTAGGCAAAGCAGCCTCTGTTAGTGAAAACCCTCAGGCAAAGGGGCAGAGGTGTTGGCCTTTGGACGTTGGGCTAGATGCAAAAGGAAGGAGAGAAAGTAAACAACATTTTGGGAGCAACTTCTGTGTGCTAGGCAAGATAGCTGTCATTTAAAATATATCGTATATTAAATATGCTATAGCACACATCATATGTTATTATTCCTCTTTTATGAATTAGGAATATCAGGCTTGCAAAGTTTAAGTAAATTCTCCAAAGTCACTCAGTTTGCAAGTGGGAGAACGAGTCTTTAAATTATTGTCTGGCAGGCCCCAAATCCCATGTTCTTTCTGCACACTTAGCAGTTTGCTTCTTGGTGATTTTTTTTTTAAATTAAACTCTAGACTTTATTCAGATTTCATTAGTTTTTGCGTAATGTTGCCATATGATCCTATGCTCATTTTTTCTAGGATCCCATCCCCCATTACATTTACTCATCATATACCCTTATCCTACTCAGACCGATGTTCAGACTTTTCTCTTTTTGATGATGGTTTTGAGGAGTATTAGTCAGGTATTTTATAGAAAGCCTTTCAGTTTGGATTTGTCTAATGCATATCTCATGGTTGGATTGTGGTTATAGGTTTTTAGGAGGAAGACCACAAAGGTGCAGTGCCATTCTCACCACATCACATCAAAGGTTCGCAACATCACCATGACTCACAGTACAGAAGCTTGATTACGTACCCAAGGTAGTATTTGCCAGTGTTTCTCAACTGTACGGTTACCACCATCCCCTTCCATGTTCTACTCTTTGTAAGTAAGTCAACACAGCCCACATGCAAGCAGTGGAGGGGAGTTAAGTCCCACGTCCTGGAGGGGGGGATCCTCTACATAAATTATCTGAAATTCGTCTGTACAGGAGATCCCAGAGATCAATTTTAATGTGTCTCTAAAAATGTCAGTCCAAAATTGGGAATCATGTCTTTATGTTAGATTTATATGTAATGCCACATTAAGATTCCCACATTTAAAGAATAAATCCAGTTCATGGGCACTTAATTGACTCACCAAATGAAGGAAAATTCGAGGTCTTTTTTGTAGGTGGGTTGGAATGTGACAATTTCTGTCACCCAGATGTGGTACTTGCTCTCAGTAATGTGTAAGCCATGAATTGACTACTACTGGCCATGGGTGACCCATCAAAGCCACTTTGATCATTCCCTGGTATTATAATGGCCCTAAATGCATCTCTGAATTTTTGATTAAAAAAAAACAGACAACTTTTGCATGTTATAGCCATATATACATATTTTGTTTCTTTTAAATAAAATGAATATCCCCAAATCTTTTTAGACAGTTAGAACTATAGAGTTGGAGTAGAAATATGTCTATCTGGTAGGGTTTCATTAGAAGACAAAGATTTTCTATTAGAAATTGGAATGGACACTAGGCTGTTTCCATGGTAACCCACTGAAGCCTTTTTCCTTTAATGGGAAGGTGTCATTTCCGTACACACCACATGTAGCTTCTTGCTTTGCATTGGATCAAATTCTTTGATAACAGAATAAAAGAAATGAATTGAAAACATTTCTATAGTCTGTTCCTGCTTGCTGTGAAATTATACTTGGGTACTAAATAACAAGAATAAAAAGCCCTTTTTATTTTGCCTGCATTCACTATGTCATTTTTAATAACAAAAGTGCATGGCCACGTATTTTCATGATGCTATTGCAAACAGATTATAAGCTATCCTTTGACAGCCTTTGTAGTCTGAAAGCATTTTGCTCCTTTTGTCCTCTCAGGTCAAAATTCCCTTGCCTGACATTTACATTCTATTGTAATCTCAACTCCTTGACTTATAAAACTTAATTTTCCACGGTCCCAGTCCAGGCCTTCGACTCTATTTGTGCCAATGTCCTCACTGTCCTTGCACACACTCCATTCTCTGTGCTCATGACTGACTGCTTCATGCAGCCTGTTAGACTCACTCCTGTCCTTATCGGACCTTTTTCTCAATGCTTCTTGTAGAGCATATGAATGCTTGTATTGTTAATGATTTTTTTTTATTCCCAATGAGATTGAGTATAGGGTTTGTGTGCCTGTTTACTTATTTATATTTCATCTTTTTACAAAGCAGATTTAAACAGAAAACATATATATATGTATACATATATACACACGCACACATATATGTAAAATAGGTAAAAAATAAAAGAGGGAAAAAACTCCATCTCACACTGCTAATTTTTTGCTTCTATTTATCGAAGAATGCAATAAAAGACTAGAAAATATATTGAAAAAATTATCTTATGCAAAGGAAAAATATTTGACATACTTCAGAATAAATAAAAATGATAACTTTTAATGGTAAGAATAGATCGTTAATGTAGAGAATTAGCTAATAAAATTACAAAGAATTTTTTCATAATTTATACAGAAAAATGATAACAATTGTATGATGTCTCAGATCAAATTTCTTTTTAATTTGACATCAAGAGTGTATCATTAGGGCCATTAAAATATAGAAGATATTTTGTTGGTATAGTTTGACTATTATGTCTACATTTGTAACAAGGCAAAATATATATGAAATATATAGTTAACTTTAAATAAATGAAATAATTAAAACATTTTGTTTTCAGCCATGTAAATGTGTAGCTAGCATTTGATTAGTTTCCTCACTTTGGGTTACCTTAAATAATATTTTATATATGATGACTTCTTTTAAAAATTGGTGAGTTTTAAGCAAGGAATTCTTTAAAAATCTTGATGCTATCAAAATATTATACCTGATCTTTCTATTTGGCTTGCAGATTTCTTAGATTTTTCCTTTTTCTCAACTTTATTTTTCTCTTCCTGGGATAAATTATTAACACTGATCGGTCAAATATTTGAATATGAATTTTTTGTCTAGCTTTATGTTATCTTGGTTTCATTGTGCTATCTTTTCTGAAAAACTAAGTATTCATATTCTAAAGGGAAAAAAATACCTAGAAGTATCATTGCCTAATTTCTTCCAAAAGTGTAAGAGTTGAATAACTAGGATAGAATTGAGAATGCAGTAAGATGAAGAATATTTTAGGTACAGCAAAGCAAATGATCACAAGTATGAATTCTGCTTGGCTTCTTGAGAATATAGAAGTGGAGTAGGCAACACTGTTAATTTAGAAATCATAGATATTATTTACCTTACCTAGAAAATAATTAATAAATTGGCTTTTACTACTAGATTAAGCAAAGATAAAATTTACTAAAAAATGCTTAAATTGGTAATTTTAAGTAATTATGTCCTCAGTGAAAGGTAGGCACTGAGGCAGAATCTAAGGGGGAGAGAGAAATCAAAGATTATTTCAAAAGACCTCAATATTCTTCATATATAGTAGATTCATGCATTCCCACTTTTTAAAATATTTTAAAATATTATAATAAATATGTAAAATGTTAGCAGGAAGATTACTTGAACAAGGAAGCAGTTTAGGGTAACGGTTAAGGTTATGGTCTCAGGTCAAGAGGAATTAAGCACCAGACAGGAGAAAAGTATTTGAGGACAAAGTGGGGAAAAACAAATGAGAGTCAAAAGATTGAAAGAGTCCACAGGAGTAAGAAGTTCTGCTGGGACTAAATATGTAGTTTAATGGAAACAAGCCTATCTCAGGAAAGTTAGCAGAAAACCTGGAGTCCTAACTGTAAGTAACAGGAGCTTCAGAGAAGATAAATTGTTGGGCAACGGGAGCAAATTGATGCTGTTAGTAGCAAAACATTTGTCTTATGTAGGTTTTTCGGTTTACAGCTTACCATTCTCAGTAAGAAAAGCTCTATTGGCGGTGTGAGATAAGAGAGGTACATATGCCTTTGTGTATATGTGTATCTAATGTGTGTGTGTGTTGAGGTTTTATTGAACTTGGGTTTAATTAATCTGTATTAAACTGTTTGCTTCATAAGAGTATGATATTTCACTTTTTATGGGGGGTTTTTCAAACTATTCTGAAAAATCCCATTAATAAAATGAATAGGAATTTATGTACACTTTACTAAAAAGCTTAGAGTATCATTTTAATTTTTAAGCCTTATAGAAATTTAATTTTTAAGCTCTCTAAAGCATGGGTTGATGATGATATACTTTAACTAATTGATTAATCAGTAGAATAAATATTTCTTTTGTCCTACTATTTGGATTGATATACTTTGGTATTATCGTCTTTTTAAAAACATGTTTATTATATTTTAATGAGATTACTCTGTTGAAAACGGTTGCCAGTCATGTTGGTAGGGAATGTGAACCACAAATTATAGATAATAATCCAATACCTGAGGTGTAGTTTGCAAATATTTTCTCCCTCGTGTTCTTAAGATCTTACTGCTATTTTTACCTAGAAAGTGCTTTAAATTTCAATAGTGTGAGTTTAAAATTAAACAGGTCAAAATTTAAAAAGAAAAAATGTGATATAACACAGTGGGGAACACTTACTGTCAGCCTGGAGGAAGATTAGAGCATTCCAGTATTATTATCATTTTCTTTTCTTTTTTTTTTTTTTTTTTGAGACAGAGTCTCACTGTGTTGCCTGGGCTAGAGTGCCGTGGCGTCAGCCTAGCTCACAGCAACCTCAAACTCCTGGACTCAAGCCATCCCTCTGCCTCAGCCTCCAGAGCAGCTGGGATTACAGGCATGCACCACCATGCCTGGCTAATTTTTTCTATTTTCAGTTGTTTGGCTAATTTCTTCCTATTTATAGTAGAGACAGGGTCTTGCTCTTGCTCAGGCTGATCTCGAACTCCTGAGCTCAAGCAATCCTCCCACCTCGGCCTCCCAGAGTGCTAGGATTATAGATGTTAGCCACCACACCCGGCCATTTTCTAAGACGCCTTCTTAGAGACTGTCTTCTCCTCCAAGTTTAGTCTGGCATCCTTCCTTGTTGCTACCATAGCCCCTTTTCCATATACTGCTTTCTTTATCAATAATCATAGTAAAAATTTTTATAATCTCAACACCAGGAATAATTGAACCTTTTTGAAGCTGGCTTGCTTTTATATTATTGACACAAGAAATCATATAACCAACTTTGTACTCATAGCTAGAAAGCAAAGAGCCAAAGTAGTGACTTATTTAGATGAATGTAGGATTTCATGGAATTAATTTTAAATACTTTATAGTCGAATGATGAAGGTGTTTTCTAGATTGAATTGCACTAACAGTTTTTCCAAGGCTTTTGAAAAAAATGTCACATGTGATAGATATTAACTATCATTACGTAGAAATACAAAATCTCTGAGTAACTCTTACCAGGGAAAGGAAAGGGCTGAATACAATAGATTTGCTACTTTGTGGTGGAACAAAACTCAGAAAGATTAGATCACAAGTTTAAGTTCCAGGAAATTTTAATCAACTCCAAGCTTACATAGACGTTCCTCTAATATAAATGATAATATAATTTGCTTGAATTAAGAAAATGTTTTGTTGATTGTTTGATCAAGTATTAGATTAATATTTTTAAAAAAATTTAAAACATTTTTAACACTGCTGTGCAAGATTTATTAACTATTAACTAAAGAAGACATTATCGTTTAATATGTTAAAGATTCAGTTTTACTTTATTTTTTAATTTTTATTAACATAGGATTTAGAACTTATTAACAATGTTATTTACTACATAACTATGATAGCAAAGAGAATACAAAAATTAAGGTAAAATGGAATCTCCAAAACCAAACTTTTTATCAGTAAAATATTCTCAAGAACCAGTACCATATAATTGAGGGCCATTCTTTGTAGATAGCACATCATTTATCGAAGTAGTAAGATGAAATATGTTTCTAAATTTGAGGAAGGTTTAGTATCTTGGATCTTTTTTTCCAAAGGTGTGGGTAATTTATGAACTCTGAGCTATACTGTTTCTGGAGGGGTGTGTGTGTGTGTGTGTGTGTGTGTCTGTGTCTGTGTGTATGTGTGTGTGTGAGCCCTTACATTAATTTCCTGTGCCTGCTAAAACAAATGACCAAAACTTGGTAGCTTTAAAGCAACAGAAATTTGTTCTTTCACATTTCAGGAGGCCAGAAGTCTAAAATCAATTTCACCGTGTGGAGATCAAGGTATCGGCTGGGCAGCGTTCACTCTGGAGACTGTAGGGGAGAGTCTGTTCCTTACCTATCCCAGGTTCTGGCGACTACTGCGATTCAAGGCTTACGGCCACATCACTCTAAGCTCTGCCTCTGTGGTCACATCACCTTCTCCTCTATGTTCTCCCTCTGTTTCCCTTTTATAAGGACATGTGGGGTTGCATTTGGAGCCAATCAGACAGTCTAGCATAATCTCCCTATCTCAAGATCCTTAACATAATCACATCTGCAAAGTCCAAAGTTTTTTTTTTTTTTTTTTTTTTGAGAGAGAGAGGGTCTTTCTCTGCTGCCCGGCCTAGAATGCAGTGCTGTAATCATAGTTCTCTGCAACCTCAAACTCCTGAGCTCAAGCAATTCACCTTCCTCAGCCTCCAGAGAAGCTAGGACTACAGATGCACAGCATCATGTCTGGCTAATTATTGTATTTTTTGTCAAGACAGGATCTCACTCAGGCTGCTCAGGCTGGTCTCAAACTCCTGGTCTCAAGTGATGCTTCCACCTCAGCCTCCCAAAGTGTTAGGATTACAGACAGGAATCATCAGGCCTGGCCTTGCAAAGTGTTTTTTGCCATATAAGGTAACACTCCCAGGTTTCAGGGATTAGAACTTGGATATGTTTTGGGAGTCATTTTTCAGTTACCCCAGCCTCAAATCCAAGTATTTCCATAAAAACGATTTCATCCTCCAGGAAGATTTTCTTTTATGTAGTTTCCTCAAATTTTTGAATTTATTTCTGTAATAACAACAGGTTCTTGAGTAACTTTGAAATTTTTGTAACTATTTTTTACTTATTCATTCTTTCAATGATCCTTTAGGAGGATTTTTTAAAAAAGGAAAAGAACTAATTCTTGCTTTAAAAAACAGTTTATAATTTATTTTTGTAGTTAGGATGAGCAAACATACAAAATTGAATGACAACATAGGGGTTAAAGAGTAAGAGAAATATTGGAAATAGTATATGAGTAAGTAAAAAAAATGAGAAAATTTTTCTGTAGTGTAAATTCAGAAGTAGGAAATATAAATATATATTGAAAAGCATAAAAAATGCAATACTATATAGAGAGGGTGGGTTTTGAAGTGGGACTAGATGGTTAGAATTTACATAGCTATAAAAGTGGGGAAAGATCATGGCAGATGGGTATAAGAAAAGACAAGGCTATGATACGAGAAAACAAACAACTAACAATAACAATTTTTAAAAAGGCTGGTCAGAGTCAATGGAGTTGTTGTACTAGAGAGTTATATAGGTGTGCAATGGGAAATAGAATTACAAAGGTAGGAAGCGGTCAGATTGCCTAGAGCATTCACTAGTTAATAATGTTAATTTTACCCTGTAATAACAAAGAGCCTTTTAAAGCTTTGTTTTGTTTGTATGTTTTTCCACTTGAGAGTGATACTTTGGAAGGACTCATCACTTCATTATCTAGAAAGGGTGGATGGGTGAATGGGTACAGGCTGGATCCGTGGGGAAACTACATTGAACACTGTCATAGTAATTTAGATTGGAGGCGATCAAGGCCCAGATTTCAAAAGTAGAATTATTAAAGGAAGAAAAGAAGAAATAGATAAAAAGGACTAGTAGAAAGAATCCACAGGGCTTAGTATCTTACTTGGAGAGAGCAGGGAGCCATGAAAGATGAGAGAGGAAAATGTAAAAGATGAATTAATAGAGAGATTAGAGGACAAAAAGGCTTTAGAAGAAAAATGAAGTACAGACATGCTGAGTTTGCAACCATACTTGGTCATTCAAGTAGAAATGTGCATTAGTCAGTTTGAAACACAGTGGAAGCCCAGGAATTCGTAAGACATTGGAGCCTCCTTATAGAGAAATTTGTGAGGATTAATTTCCTAGAGATATAAAATGTGAGGAATCAGTAATAAACACAACAAAAAAACATTTGTACCCCCTTAATATTTTGAAATTAAAAAAAAGTAAATCTGGAGATATAAACAAGAAATATTCCAAAAAGAAAGCCCAAAAGGCTAAATACATATAAAACAGCTATTTCATAAAGAGAGAAATGCTATGGTTATGCAAGGTGTTAACACTGGGGGAAATAAAGAGAAGTATAGAAGTTTCTATACTGTTTTTGCAATTTTTCTGTAAATCTATAATTAGTTCAAAATAGAATTTTTTTAAAATAGTGAGGTAAAAAAATAAAAAGAATAAACAGAGTAGCGTGGCAATAATGGATGGACTCACTGACAAGCAATTGTATCCAAGCTTCATTGACACTTGACTAATCCTGTGATTGTGGGACCTACTGAGATTTACCTGGACGGAAACTAGCTCTTGGTTTGAAGGACTTGAGGATTAACAGGTAGCTCAAGATACCCTGAAAAAATTGGGCCAATGTGAAATGTTTGGTTTTTAAGATATTTTTCCCTATGTTAGTCACATAATATCTATTCTAGAGTGTCTGTTATGAATTGAGATAACAGGGTGTTTTTGGATGAATGATTGATTCAAGTTATCATTTGCTATCATCTAAATGTTTGTGTCCCCCCACCCAAAATTCATACATTGAAATCTAATCCCCAGTGTGATAGTATTAGAAGGCGGGACCTATGGAAGGTGATAAGCTCATGCAAACTCTGCCCTGATGAATCAGATTAATGTCCTTAAGTTAACATAAAAGAGACCCAGGAGAGCTATCCAGTCCCTTCCACCATGTGAAGATGCAGCAAGAAGCCTCTACCTGTGAGCCAAACCCTCAGCAAGACAAACCTTCACCAGACACCAGATCTGCTGATACCTTGATCCTGGACTTCCCAGCCACCTGGTTTATGGTGTTTTTATTATAGCAGCCCAGACTAAGACTCCATTCCATCCCAAATATGTTTTAATCTCTTTGTGGGAGCACTGAACCAGCAAAGACTAGAGCAGTTCTCCCTGCCAATCATTAATGAGATTGAAAGGTTCTTAGAATAATTCCTATTTCTGTAGATGTAGGAAATCTGCTCTCTTCTAGCTTGCATGTATCCAACTCATTTAAACATTTAATAAATGGTAGTTTTTCTCTTTTTTCCTCAAAGGCCATTCTATTTCACTTGCAAATTTACTTTGTGAAATCTCTGGTGAGTTTTAATTCCACGGTGCAAGCTCTTAAAAAAGGATCAAATTAGTGTCAAAATGGTTCTAAGTAATTATAGTACTTATAAAATTGTGAACTTTAAAATGAATACATATCTGTTGAATGAATATGTTTATTATAATTCATAAGTACATTAGAATACATTACTAAAATAATTATGTTTTCTTTAAGAGAGGATCTGTGATGAGGAGACAAAGTATTTGTTTATTTTCAAAATTTTCAATACTCCTGTCATGAGGCTATAAGTAATCACATTTTAAAAGAGAAAGAGACATTTGTAGAAAAGTGTAGATAATACTGAGGATCTTTTCTTTATCTTGGCAGAAAACAGGGCTTTAATAAATGGCTAGCATAAGCTTCCCTAAAGCCTTGCTACCTTGAAAAATGACTCTGAATCATTTACTGGAATAAATTATATGGAAGGTTTCCATGTGCTTTCTAGCTCTTTCCAAATGAGTGGCTCCAGGGAGAAAGAGAAACATTATAAATGCATTTGCTAAAATGTGATTATTTTTCCAACACTTTACATTTTTTGTCTTTGAAAGGAAAAATTACAATGTGTATGGGGGTTGCTTTTTTCATTTTTGATTAAATATATGTTGCAATTCAAAGGGAAACACTGGTCATTGGACTTTTAAAATTTTTATAGTGATTTTTAGTTTAAAAGTAAAAATGGTTATTTTATAAATAGTATATTAATCTAATTTGTACTTAATTATATTTTATGGTTTTGGCTTTTTTTTTTTTTTTTTAAGAGATAGAGCTTTATTGTGTTGCCCCGGCTGAATTTGAAGTCCGGGGTTCAAGCTATCCAGCCTGCTGAGTAGCTGGGACTACAGGCATGCACCACCATGCCCAACTATTTTATGTACATTTTAAATTAAAATTAGCATAAATATTGGACTAGATATGATATATGCCCAATAAAACTGAGATCCAATTATTAATTTTGATATTGATGCCTTTAAGATGTTGTAAATATCATTTAAAAGTATCTCACTTAAAAAGAATGCTATTTCTGCACCAAAAAGAGAAAGTATAAAGGCAAACATGGGTTGGAAAACTTAAACTGTTTAAAAGTCCATATATGAAAAAAATTACATACAAAATGTCAAAGTAAGAAAAATATTTGTAACATGCATGACACAGGGCAATAACCATATTTTAATAAAGTATTCTTATAAATGACAAGGGAAAAAAAGAATCCCCAAACTCCAATGGAAACATAAGCAGTAATAGGACTAGGAAATTCACATTGCCAATATTTTAAATCCTTACATGCATTGATAATGCTAGAAATATGGTTGAAAGAAGATAAAATATTTCTCCCATACTAAATTGGCAAAGATGAAAAACAAAAAATAAAATATAATACACCATCAGTGTTGGCTACTGTGATCACAATCTGAGGGAGTGTGGTTGGGAGTCAATGCAAGAACAGCGAATATAAACTTCATGTGGAATCAGACTTAGGCTCAAACTGGCTTTATCACCTCAACCACACTACTAATATCTTAGGGATTCCATTAAACTCATGAGTAAAATCAGGACAATCACTCTATGTACTTAAAATCAAAGAGGATAATGCATATTAAATGTTTATTATAGTGTATTATAGTGTATTTCTCTATTTCAGCTATTTCTCCTATTAAATTGGTGAAACCTTAAAAAGGGAACAATTAGTCACATTAAAAGCCTTACAATGTTGCATAATGTTCAATTTAGCAAATTTACTTCTGGACATATTTCTAAAGAAGTGAATATGGGTGCTTATCAGAATTTAGGTATAAGAATATTGATGAACCTTGTCTACAATAAAAATTTACAAATAATGTGTGTTAAACAATCAGAGATTAATTAAATAAAATATAGTTTACCCATTGAAAGTCTGTCCTGATTAGTTTAAGAAGTGGCTATCGAATAGCTAGCAGAAGAGAAGCTAAATTATTTGGGTTTTGAATGGTTAGTATGTCTTAAGTTTTTGAGGACAGCAGATTGCAGCCAATAGCTCAATCAGAGAGAACAATATAAGTGAACCGTTAGGATATGAAAAATGCTAGAAAGCAGGGAACGGGGAATTATTAACATATGTCTAAAGCACAAAAGTCTATTGGATCATCAAGGTGGATCAGGCTGGTAAGCCAGATGTAAATAAAGTTGTGAAGGGCTTTCTATTTCATACTAAGGCATTTGGACTTTATTTTTTGGGCAGTGGCAGACTGCTGAAGATTTTAATCAGTTTTTAAATTTATGTGGCATGAATGATGTACTCATGGAAATAATGAGGTTTGTAAATCATACTGAAATGAGAGAAGATATAGGGTAGGCCAAAGACAGAGACCCTGGTTATGAAGGGTCTCCAACTGAGAGGTAGGAGTCAGGGAATAATTTTACACAGAAATGTCAGGATTTGGCAACTAATCAGATTTCAGGAGTCAAGTTTCTATGTTAGGTTTCAATTTTGGATGAATATGTGGAAAAGAAGAAAAGGAGTTTAGTTTGGAAACAGGTGAGTTAGACATTCAAACAGGCCTGTAGACATTCATAATAATTAATTGACAGCAGCTTTCAGAGCTCAGGAGAGAAGTGGGAGATGAAGGTGTAAATAAACCTGAGTCACTAGCATTATAGGGGACATGGAACTGTTTCCAGGAATCGATGTCATCTTCTCAGAAGTACAGAGAAGACAATGCCATAACTCAGTAACATTTTTTATGTGAATAAATTGCAAGATCTGTCTCTCACTTGTAAAAATTTATATTTAAGCTAATCAACATCTTCTCATTTTCCTTCTTTTCAGAGTGTTAGTGATTATCATGATGCTACTTGCTAATGAAAAGAAATGATTACAAGGACAGATAGAAATGGAATGTCTAATTTTGTCATTATTCTTTGAGTTAATGTCTTTTATTCAGAAGATTTTTAAAAAGAGCACCTCAAAATGGTCATGTTGAATTTAATAATAATTCTTTACTTGTTAGTTTGTTTTTGCAATATTCCTGCTACAAAAACTTTCATTAATTTCATTTTAGATTTTGCTGGAAATTTGAGCGCTTAAGAAAAATATTTCCAAAACAATTGAAAGTAAATTTCTTCTTGATATTTGCAAGGCCTTCAAAAATCCCAAAACTATCAAAACTGTTCAAGGAGAAATGGTTAAGTTACAATTGTCAACAAACAAAAAGTACTTTCTTTTAGAAAAGTAACTAAATCAAAAAACGATGTTAACATTTGTTATGACTTTTGTGTAACAACAGCAGGAGAGAGAGATTTGAATAATTTTATGGGTTGGGGGCTACTTGTAAAAATTCAAAACTAAGTAACTATAAAAATAGACATTGTTTCCATGGTAACATAAAAGCATAGCAATAAAAAACAGGAAGGGTAACTCTGAGAATAAAATTCTAAAATCTATTCTTTACTAAAGTGAACAAAACAAAAATTTAAACATGTTCCTAGTATGGAAGTATTGAATTATATCAAAGCAGAATTCATAATAATAAAGTTTTATGTGATGGTTAAATTTTTTTCTTAGTATATATTTGTTTGAGTAACAGGAGAGGCAATTCATTGTTTTGAGCTCAGCAGTACCAAAGGATGTGTTGTGCTTTTATCTTGCCTTTGTCTTTAGCCACTGAATGAACATTTTATTTTTAGCTTTTAGAAATTAAAAGAGAAATAATTGAGAATATAAATGAAAATAATAAGAGAATAATACATGTCAATGGATCAATATATATTGTGTGTCTAGTATGTGCCATGCTTAGTGTTAGCTGTTTTATGAATTTTAGTAGTTTAAGAGAAAAATTCGACTGATATCTTTTATTTATTTTATGGATAATTAGTATTAAAGCTCAAAAATATTAAGTAACTTACCATAAGTTATCCAATTAATCATATCAGAGTGATGCTACAAAATGATGTTCTTTCTTAATTCTTAAAAGTTTGATTTCCTCCATTTTTATTTTTTAATTGAAGGTAATACATATACTATATGCAGAAAAATGTGGGGTTAAAAAAAAAGTGAAAATTTCTATTCCAACTCAATCTTCTTTCCAGATTTCCTCTCTCCAGAGGCAACCCATTTTCCAGACAGATTTTTATACATTTCTAGATATTATCATAGATTATATAGCATCTACATAAATATATGAATATTATAGATACTATATGTTGAAAATATTTACATATTTTTTCATAGATGACATTATTGAAAGTAAGTTGTAGTCTGGATTTTTTTTTTCTATTTTGAATTTTCAATCACAGTACATATTGACCTGCCTGAGTCATTTTGGTGGCTATATATTAAATAGTATTCTATGCTGTGTGTACACCATGATTTATTTAGCCATTCCCCTCTTGGAAGGTATTTAGTTATTTCCATTGTTTTTGTTAAAACAAAAAGGGCTCTAAAAATTTTGCATATATATGTTATATAAATAAATATTCATGTATATACAAAAATGTTGATTTTAATTTCTGTCTTGTCCTTAAGTTGATCATGTAGAGAAATTAAGAATGAGTTCTTTGCTTATTGTTTATTAGTTCATTTTCTTTATGAATCCCTGAGATTGATGTCTTTATATACTTTTGATTACTATGACAATAACAGCTAATTATTTCTTGGCAATGTCTACAATAGTTCAAAGGTATAAATACATTGTTCTGACTATAGAGACTTTCATATATTTGTCTAGTGTTTCTTAGGTGCCTGCCGTGTCCCAAGTACACTGCCAGGTGCTGAGGATAAAGATAAAAGTAAAATGTAGCACTGGCCAATAAGAAGTTTACAGTAGAGTGAGATAATTTATTTCTGGAGATTTGAAAACTTATAGATGAATAATATAATTTTTAACATTTACGATCCAGGTGTTAGACAAATATCACTATATGATTATTTATCCATTTTAACACTAGCCATGGCCTTAATAAATCTATGTGGATAATTCATCTGAGGTACTGTCTTCCCTCTTTTTTTATCTGTGCTGGAATCAGAGCTATTTCATAAGTAGTGTCTCTCATTTTAAATTCTGTAGGTCATCAAGAAGCAGATGATTAGCTGATTTTTTTCCCCATAAGCTGTTTATGGGGAAACATTTTATGGCAGACACTTCTAATTGTCCACCCAATATCCATGGTAAATGAACTGCGAGGAGCAGCCCAGTATGAGTATGAGGTTAAATACTCAGTGTTTTTTTGCACTAGGGGTGTCCAAGTAATGTATTTCTGGCCAAGGAGACATACATTGAGGTGTGTTGAGCCTCTAGGAAGACGTTTTATTTTCCTAATAAAAGGACAGACACGGCTATTGCAGGTCTTCCCTACCCGAAATCTTTCTGCCTTGGCTGTGGACATGTTGTCTGGAGTGTCAGCGGTCCTCTTCTGACCAGCTGATGAGAAAAATTTATGACTCTCAGACTGAAGAATGGAAAGATAATAAAGTTTCTGGTTTCTTAACAGAATAGTTGAGGATTTAAACAAATGTCAACAGTTGACTACCTTCAGACTTCTTATTATGTGAGAAAATTAAACCCCCACACATTTAGTCCTCTGATCATTAAGCTTTTTGCCATTTCTAGCTGAATTTATCAGGACTCCATTGGTTTTTGGCCATAGAGGCCTCTCGCATTTGTTTTGAATCAATATAACAACAAGCTGGGCTATTTGTGAATGTTTTGTCATTATTCTTCCTATGCTGTTTCTATTATTTTTTTTCCATAAGGTCATTTTTCTACATTGTAATTTAGAAATTTGGTTTTAAATATTTTTTGCTTAAACTCACACTTTGGAATACTAATTAGGATTTTAATAATTAAGCATTTTTATTTTATGTTAAGGGAGAAACTTCTTTTTAATGTTCTCCATTGAATAACATAGGACTTGTTTGAAGAATGGTGCCAAAACTCAACAGAGCTCATTTGTTTCTTGTTTTGCAGTATGAGAATCAACATGTATTTCTACATGTAATCTTGACACATTAAGCTGCATCACAAATATAACATAATGTCATACTGAAAAGAATAACTTTTTTAACTTCAGTTCATTCTAACTCAGAAGTTCTACCACTAGATAAGGAACTCACTTCTGTGGTTTCCCTCGGCTTCTACAGACAACTTGTCTACAGAGGATCAACTATCTCAAACTCTGCTTTATTGGTCCGGGTCCCAGAAACTCCAAATTCTACCTCTCAAAGTGGCCATGGCAGCAAGGTTGCTCTAGTCTGAAGACTCACAGCCAGCCATCCTCTGTGTGGCCTACCTTGCAGAACCAATTTGCAATGCTTAAGGAGAGTCCAAGAATCTCTACTATGCTCTGATATGCCTCTGATAATTAACTACACTGTCACACACAAAAAAACCTGTCCTGGACTTTTAATCAGCCATCAACATTGACCCGTACACTTAAAAATTTTATTAAACTTCAAAAACTCCTAAAAATCATTATATACATAAAAATGCATAAGAAATATAGAATAATCACCACTGAGAAAAGATTGCAGTATTGAGAAATTGTTTTATATATGCAGTTAATAGAATAAAATGTAGTTCTCATTTGCTCATACATGATAAAATGAGATGGGTCTAAAATACTTGGATAGTCTCATTAATTGTAGGCTCATTGGAAGCATTGTCCTTTTTATATAATTTTGCAGCACACTCTTAAGATACTTTGGACAATAAAATAGCCAAATCAGTCTTTGATTTGAATGCTCATTTAAACTAAAAGTTTATTGTTATTAGCATGTGAGCCATGATCTACAATGATAGCTTTAGCAACAATAACTTTCTTCCAAAATAGGCAACTGATATCAAAAAGGGAGAGTTTACCTGATTTCCTCCCATACCATGGCAGTTGAATATACCCACTTTTTCATTTTCTTTGCGGCCCATGTTGTCTAAACATTGATTGGTTTCAACATTTCTTATCTAAAGGAAACACACACAAAAAACATAAGTCAGATAGTTATTCAAGTCAACCAAAGTAAGTTTGAATAGCATTGGCATTGGCGTTAGCATCTAATAAAGAAGCACTCTTTGTTTATAGCATAATATCAGAGAAGAAGGAAACATTTACATATTATGAATTAGGAATTCTTCCCCCAATTCTCTAACAATTAGAGCAGTTTTCAAATTCCACTCAAATGACCATGGCCCATTCTTGAACTCTTATAGTACTTTATGCAAGGGAATAAAAACAAATTGGGTAAATACTCAAATTTGTATTTTTTAGATTGCTTCGTTACTAGATGATCCATTCTGCATATTAAAATAGATTAATTGCATTGTTTATTTCTGTGACTAAAACATATTCATGCATCTTCTTTCCTTCTTAATTCCAAACTTAATGGAAAATGCTTGACCTTAAAGGCTATTACAAGGCTAAATGGCGATTTCACATTACAAATTCCTCAAAAGCATTATTAAATTGCCACCTGCAGAAATAAAGTTCTTGGTTTACATTCAAGCATGGTATTAGTCCCACAATTAACATACGTTAATACAGATTTGACCCCAATGTAATTACAGAAATCATTCATTGATTTTAAAGATTCTAAAATGACCAAATCAAGTTCAAATAGAGGCAAAAAAGAAAAAGAAAAACTCTTCTAATAAATGGGATACTTTACACTTTTTCCCTAGTTTCAACCCCAAGTATGTATTTCTATTTGTCCATTATGCTTCTGAAAAGTTTGTGTCTCTGACCCATGTTAGGACTTGCATATTTTACTGTCATTTGGTAAAATTATTTGATATGTCTGTTTAGTTACCTATGCTTTGAGCATATGTTTCTCCACTTTGGCCAATGAATAAGACTACAAACATTATATAAACTTATAAAACTATATAAGATGGATTAGGTTTATACAATTCACTTTTTCTACAGTGCAGAACTTCATGGTCAAATATTGGTACCAGGAGTAGAAAAAAGTGATATGATTTGCATTAAGGCCCAGCCAGCAACTGAGAATAGTAGGGATGAGAATTCACAGTAAGGGTTAGAAAGAGCTGGGCAGAGTGGTCAAGCACTGTTTCAATGGGCTGAGATTTAGAGCAGAGCTATAGATATTTTCTTTTTTTTTAATTTCAGCATAATATGGGGGTACAGATGTTTAGGTTACGTGTGTTGCCCTTGCCCCCCCTCCTCAGTCCAGGTTTCAAATATGTCCATCCTATTGCGTGGTGCACATTGCACTCTTTGTGTACACAAATACCCGTCCCCTCCTCCCTCCTCCCCCCTCCCCCCTGCCCAATATCTAATAGATGTAATTCTTATATATGCACTTATGTGTTGATCCGTTAATACCAATTTGATGGTGAGTACATGTGGTGCTTATTTTTCCATTCTTGGGATGCCTCGCTTAGTAGAATGTGTTCCAGCCCTTTCCAGGAGTATATAAGAGGTGCTATGTCACCATTGTTTCTTAAAGCTGAATAGTACTCCATGGTATACATATACCACAGTTTATTAATCCACTCAT